>JASSRZ010034482.1:0-15952 GCA_032164315.1 Malacoctenus gilli | reverse complement strand
GTCTGTGTGTGTGCGTGTTTGTGTGTGTGTGTGTGTGTGTGTGCGTATGTCTGTGTGTTTGTCTGTATGTCTGTGTGTGTATGTGTGTGTGTTTGTGCGTTTGTGTGTCTGTGTGTTTGTATGTTTGTGTGTGTGTGTGCGTATGTCTGTGTGTGTGTCTGTATGTCTGTGTGTGTATGTGTGTGTGTGTGTTTGTGTGTCTGTATGATTGTGTGTCTGTATGTTTGTGTGTTTGTGTGTGTGTGTGTGTGTGTTTGTATGTGTCTGTGTGTGCGTATGTCTGTGTGTGTGCGTGTGTGTGTGTGTGCGCGTGTGTGTGCGTATATGTCTGTGTGTGTGTGTGTGTGTGTGTGTGTGTGTGTGTGTGTGTGTGTGTGCGTGTGTGTGTGTTAGTTCGTCAGAAACATGGTGGTGGAGCTTGTCTGAAAAATGCAGAAGAAAAGGCTCCTTTACAACTGTTCTGTGTTAATGACATTATGTAAGCGAGTGCGACTCTTAAATACTGATGTGCGCATAAAAAATGAACGGCACCAGCATCCACGAAAAAAGTCAACAACTGTGAAGCGTGCGAGCGCGTTTCGTATAAATAAATCATCAAAACAAACACTGAGCATTAGGATTCTTCACGTGGCCTCCGAGGAGCCGCCGTGATGGACTCGCTCAGACGGCGCCGAGCGCCGAGACTTCTGAGGGGAAGATTTCAGCCTTCAGTGGAGCCGCGGCGAGCTGACAAGCGCCGCGCGCGTTGCAGAAAACCGCATAATAAATGAAAGCGTCGCAGCCGTCGCTTTCAAGCGCTAATATTCATTATTTAGGCCACATTTTCACAAACACCGCCGAGACGCGCCGCCTTTCCGCGCGCGGAAACGACTGTCGACTAATTCGGAACATCTGATCGCGCCGAGTTCTGTCGCCGCCGCCAACGCTCACCGTTTTTGCCGCTTCGTTTGTAGAAAATCATACGTTCTTGTTCAACAGCGTCAGTTCCAGGGTTTTATTTTGAAGGAACGCAGCGTGAACGTCAACTAGCAGCTGTCGACGGTTCGGCGCTTTAATTTTGAAATCGGTTTTCCCACCGAAGAGGGAACTTCCGAGACAGGAACGACGTTCCCAAAACTCTCGCGTTGGATCGATTAAACTCAACGGATTCGAAGTGAGACCGGAGCCCTTTTTATTGGCTGACAGGCGAGCGGGCGCCTCATGAATTTTCATCCGTCCATTTAATCAGTTTTATTGTCCTCCACCTTGTGCTGATCTTGGGTTTTAGATCCCGTCTCCGTCTTTTACCTTTTGTCCTCGTATCTTTTTACGTTTCGACATAAAACCCCGAGAATCAGTCGCGTAAACCGTCCCGGCCGGCCGTCGGCGGACCTGTGGGCCTTTAACGAGCGGCCCCGCCCCCTCCGGCGGTCCGACAGGAAGTCTCTCCGTCGCTTTGGACGAATAAACCTCTCAAACTTCGGAGACGACGACGTCCCGGACTTCCGTGCCACTCGCTGCCGCGTCGATTAACGCCCACTCAGCTGTTTGACCGCGTGTCGGGCAGGTCGGCAGCGGCGCCGCCATTAATTGATGGTGTCGCGTGGACTGCCGCGGCGCCCGCCGAGCCCTCCCTCCGCCTCTCTGACCCGTCTGACGTGTGATTATAATTTCAAGCTCCGATAAGACGTGTTTACACGAGGTGTGAGCGCTCCTCTCTGACAGCTGATGCAATAAAACACACATTGTTGGAGGCGCTGATGTTTAATGGCGCCGTGATGGGCAAAACAAGCGCTCACCGTCAGCGCCGCATTTGCATAAAAATCAATTAAAGTGCAGAAGTGAGGTGAATTTAATGTGTCTGGCTCGCAAAGTAACCGCTGGAAGCTCGTTTTCCTTCCACATAAATATGTAAACAACGCCGAGTCCCGGAAACGTCGATCCGCCGGAGGAACAGAGACCCGATGCGCTCTGAGCCACTCGGTGACGCCCTGAAGACGGTCGCGTTCTCCGCGAAGGGTCTAGTTGTTTTTTAGGGACTTTTGTCAACAAAAACAAGCCGCGACTCACTACTGCCACCTAACCCGCAGGAGGGGGCATTACCTCGCCGCTCCACACGACTCCTTCGATCGGCGTTTTCAAGTTATAAATAGAAACGGGGACTAAAAGTTGCCCTCGCTTTCCTTGGGGAGGATTTACAGTCGGCAGGATTATCAGCAGCCGCTAATTAGCATCCTTTTTTTTTTTCCCTCTCCTCTGCCTGCAATCGGTTTGATCGGCTTGTTTAGCCCTCTGGCGAGCAAAACAAGCCTGACTGCGCAGATCATTCACCCACTCTCGCAAACGCGAGGTGGGAATCGGCTGGGAAAAAAAAAAAAAAACGGCAGCTCAGCGTTTGGAACTCCGGCAAACTCGGGTTCTCCCGAACTCCTGTCGGGAGACCGACTTCGGCCGACCCCGGTCGACCCTGTCCGGGACTCCGCAGGCCGCCGGACCTCCGCTCGCCGGGCCGAGGGGGCCTCCATCGGGGGGGGGCGGGGGGGCGCTCTGAATACCAAACCCTCCGCAGAAGGTCAAAGAAAGTCGCTGGCATTTCTGCGGGCCAAACTCCAGCGTTGGAGGGCTCCGCAATCTGTCTCCACATCTGCTCACATCTGACAGCAGCCAGAAAGATGGATGGCTGCGACTAAAAACCTCAGTCGGGCTTTAATGCCGCAATTTGTAGTTTTATAACCTTGTGGTTTCCTTTTTTTTTCCTGCATATTTTATTTGATTAATCATTATTATTATTACGGGTTTTATTCTCGCTGCGTTCTGTCGGGTCAGTCCGCCGTAAATCACGCTACTTTTACTGCCTAACCGAGTGTTTTCATCTATTATTGATACTTCATTCGATTCAATACTTCGACTGTCGTTTTGGAGTGTTGGTGGCTCGAGGGAGCCAAGAAAGGCATGCTGGGAAATCCCCTCGGTTTCAGCCCTTACTCCTGCCCGAACCGCCGGAGGAGTGAAAGAGGAGTAGGGCCGCCCCGCTCCTCGGCACTGACCTTTGTATCGCGCCGGCGGGAAGAAGCTGTGAGCGGCCGAGCCGGTCAGCCGGAGCGCGACGCTCTCCAGAAGGTCGGCCAGAACTGAGGAAGGAAGACAAACAAGTCAGCCGGGCCAAAGTCAACAGCGACCTGCGAGAAAAAAACCCCAATTTCCCAAGTCAAACAAGGCGGCTATTTTTAACGGCGCGCTCGGGAGGAGCGGGGCGGATCCTTCCGGCGAGCCGAGCCGTCGCGCGGTCATTAGCATTAAAAAAAAAAACACTAATGAAATATGGAGAGAGGAGCCGTTTGGAGCAGCCGAGCGTCGCCGAGCGATCCGTCGCCGAGCGATCCGTCGCCGAGCGATCCGTCGCCGAGCGATCCGTCGCCGAGCGATCCGTCGCCGAGCGCCGGCTGATGGCATCGGTTGGCTTCAGCTAAGTGTGCGTCTGCTCGCATCAGCGCGAGGCCCCGCCGCTCGTCCCCGGGCGGCGTCCTGTCAGCATCGCGGAAAGCGGCGCACGGTCAGCGGGAGGAAGAGGAAGCCGGCGCCACGCTGAGGCCGGAGGAAGCGGCATCGGGCGGATCCGGGAAGCCGCAGCTGCTTTTTTTTTTGGGGGGGGGCGCTCTTAAATCTAAATAAAGACTTCTCCGACGAGACAATGGCGGTAACTACGAGCGCGACTCGCGAAGCGCCCCGCCGGTGACTCTCGGCGCCGCCGAATGAGCCTCATTGACATGCTGTCGAGGGAGAGCAATTAGCCGATCAATAGGCTGACAAGACGGCGCGGTATCGAACATGAAACCCTTCTGATTGCGAGTGTTCTGATGGAGAGATACGATAGTTAATCACTGCAGCTGAGCACAAGGAACAAACCATAATCACAGCGTCTTCATGCGCGGAGCCGCTCATAAGTATACGTTCAATAAATTGCCGCGGAAATCAGGTTAATTTAGCAGTCAGCCCGTAAACGCCGCAGTTTCCCGCGCTCAGCGAACGCCTCCCGCTTTGCGCGGTTAATGACACGCTTAAGAAAATCATACGGCAGAAGGAAGCCGGAAAGATAATAAATTGTGACGGCGCGGCGAAAAAGCCCCAAACGAGCGTGATGGAGCAGAAAAGCGGCTTTTACAGGCCGATGAAAGGAACCAATCACGGCGCGGCACGCGGCGAGACGCTCACGCCGCCGCCGCCGCCGTTTCAATGTAATCTGGTGTTCTCTGAATCTTACAGGAGATCGCGGGCGTAGGTGCGATTTCACAGCGTCTGTCAATAGAAGCGGCGAAGACGAGGCTCCCGGAGAAGAAAAGCGCCGCGGCGGCGGACGTCGGATTTCTGTAATCTGCCAGAAGAAAGGCGCGTTGATGGGAGACGTCGTGTTGCGATCCGGCCGCACAAAGACGCTGAAATTCACACAATCTGAAGCGAGCGGCGGCAGAGGCGGCGGCGTGGTCGTGCACGCCGCGTGAAGACATGACGGTGGCCTCACAAACACACCGGGAACCTCCGAGCTCATCGTTCAAAGTTTTAATGCGAGTTAATCGCAGGCGACAGGGTTAATTTGCGTTTAATCGCCATTATTCACGGTTCATATAGAGGAGGCGGTGGATTAATCGTCGCGGCTGCCAAGTAATCCCAGAACCTCGTGGATTTAATCGCAGGGACATAAACCCTCCTTGAAAAAAATAAAGCTGTGGATTAATTGCGATTAATCACTTTTCGTGGCGATAGAAGAAAAAAGAACAAGGTGTGAATTAATCTCGATTCTTACGAGTTGCCTCATCAAACTGAATTTAACCGCGCCGCGTTGAGGTCTGGACGGACGTCTCACCTCGTCCCGCCAACTGTGGATTAATTACGATTAATCACTTTTCGTGGCGATAGGAGAAAAAAGAACAAGGCGTGAATTAATCTCGATTCTTACGAGTTGCCTCATCGAACCGAATTTGGACACGCCGCGTTGAGGTCTGGACGGACGTCTCACCTCGTCCCGCCAGCGCGTTGGGCTTGGACGCCATGGCTTTGCAGTAGTGCCTCCTGCACGCCTCCATCCAGCCGGCGTCGCCCGTCTGGTCTCTGGTGGAAGCCAGGAAGGCGGCCATCTCGGAGTCTGTGCGGACGCGGACAAGCGCCGGTGAATCGGGGAGGCTGAATAATCCACGGCGGCCGTCTCGCGGGTTTTCGTCTCGCTCACCCTGTGCGGCGGGTGGCGTCTCTGGGGCGTCCAGAGCGTAGCAGCGAGGCAGCGGGTAGGAGGAGAACATGGGCCACGGGTAAGGACGGCCCCCCTGGAGAGACGGCGCCAACGCGGCGTTATTCAGCTGCGGGAAGATGCTCTAAAATCTTGACACAGTTGGATCAACAGTTTCCTGAAGCTAACGAGCAGAACGGAGCGAGACAGCAGCTCTACGACAGAAGCGACTCGCCCTGACTCACGGAAGTCATCAGTCACTCGCTCGTGACTCCCAGGTGAGTCCGACCTCCCGTCCTTCGCCGGTTTGCCGTTTTTCTCGGTGATTTACGGCGCCGGCGAGCCGTTACGTCTGTTTACGCGTCGTCGGCGTTATTGATGCGCCATTACGGCGAACCGTTGCCGTTTGTTCGCGATTGAATACGTTCCGACGAAAGTGGCTGATGACAATGTTTGACGACAGGCTGTTTGAGGAGGGAAATATGAGCGGCGCGGCGCCGTTAAACACTGACTGGTTGATGAATTCATTACGGAGCGATCGTTTGTTGCTCTGAGCTGCGAGCCGTTCATCAAGTGATTGTTTGTATTTCGGCGCCATCCGTTTCACTTCCTCCCCTCTGTTTTGGTTTATTTGTGTCTTTGCCGTCGTTATTCTTGTCATAACTCGCCGTTTCGGGAACTCTATTACTGCCGTTTTCGTCTGCGATATGGAGAACTTTCCGGTCTTTATCTGTCAAGAGAAAAACACTCTGAAATGTTGTAAATATTGATGAGCTTCAGCGGGCAGGTCTGGATCTCTGGCCGCTGCCGAGAGACTGAAGTATTCTGAGGATGTTTAGTAGGATCGTACTGAAGTAATTGTACTTTCTGCTCCGTTGTGGCGCCGAAATGAATCGCGGAGAGCAGCGAAAGGCTCGCCGCACTCGTTTACGCTCCCCCCCTTCTTGGAAATCTCTCCCATATCCCCTCTGTGACCTCAGCATAAATTAGTTCCTGTTTTGAGTCGGGCGTAAACAACACCTAAATAATTGATATCCATCCGACAAAAAAAAAAAGCACGCTGCGGGCTTCAAACGCTGCTGGTGATCAGGACGCCGCCTTTTATCTGGGCTCGGATTACACGGCACCAAAAATAAATAAATGGCGTCCGATTTTCAGACGAGGCGCTCAGAGGATGGCGAAGAATCGGGGCCGCCGAGTCTCTCGTGGACACGAACGGACGCTCCCGAACCGCTTTGAATCGCGTCCTCTGAAAGAAAACGCGTCCCAGGATCTTCGGACGGAGTTCGGATCGGTGAGAAGACGGAAAACAGGCGAGAGGCGGCGGTTGCGGCGGCGCTCTGACCTCCTGGAGGGCTCGAGGCGGGAGCCTCCTCTCGGACGGACCGCCCACCACGCTGACGCGAACCAGCACGTGGTTCCTCTCCACCGACAGGCCGTCGATGATGACCTCGCTGCGAAGGGGGAGACAGAAGGCGGGACGTTCATTCGTTCATTCGACATGGAACGAGCCGCTCCGAGGTGACGCCGAACACCTGGATTTGTTCGACTTTCAGGTTCGACTCGGGAGGAAAACTGTTCATTCGCCTCGTGACGAGTGGGAGGAGCTTGATCGAGGAGGCCTTGAAACACACGTCTGAGACTCCGCCCCTTCAGACTTGTTAGTCCCTCCCCCTTCCTCTCTCTCTCTGAACTTCCTGCTCTCTAACTTTTGACTCGTCTTCCTCTCCTTCTCACTGATCTCTTTCTTTTGGTTTTAACGACACAAGAATCCCCCAAAAACTCTTTCCAAGAGGACAATCTGCACGTTTCACTTTTTTTTTCTCCATCCATGCAAATTACATTCTGCGGCCCTTGGAAGGAGCACTTTGCCAGAGAATAGGACTCTTTATTACCGGCTTGCAGCTTGAAATGGCTGCGGCAGCGAGCGCCATCCGCCCGGGCTGATGTGTCTCCGTCCTAAAGTGCTTCTGTAACGGGAATGTTCTGCCGTCTGATCGGAAACGCCGCCGTGAAACGCCGTCCCTCACAGCCGCAGACATTTTTAAGACGCGACGGCGAGGATTAAAAAAGGTCTCTCTCATTCGTGACAAATTCACGATAACTGGACTCGCAAAAAAACGTGTCCGGACCACAAATCCTTCGGAGGAGACTTCTGAGACGGTAAAAGTGGATGTTTATGTCTTGCATCCACCGCTGGTGCTTTTATTTTGAAGGATGCTGCTTGAACCTGATAGTCCGAGTCACTTCTGATTCCCACGGTGTTAAGTTTACAGTCGAGAACAGCCTTCGTATCGTGACCGTATCCACATTTTCTGTCAATTAGGCTTGAAAACTGCCGGGTTAAATCATTTGAAGTAATCGGATTACTCCTACTCGACGGCCCTCGGGTGTTGGACATGCGGCGGGCGGCGGGTGCGTACCCGCGGCTGGCGTCGGGGTCGGCCAGGTTCTCCCTCTGACTCTGCAGCAGCATGGAGCAGATGTTGTACTGGCTCTCCAGCAGCAGGAAGGAGTCCAGATGACAGCAGAGCACGCTGAGCAGCCTGCAACAAAGAGATGGGAGCTGGAGACGGGCGGCTGGCGGCGCCAGATACCGTGCCGCCGCCGCCGCCGCCGCCGCCGCCGCCCCCGCCTGGACCGCCGCCGCCGCCTGCTCCTGCCAGAGCTCGTTCTGGACACGATGTTTCCCCCCCTCCAGCCTGCCGGAGCGCGAGCTTTGTTAAGCAGGAAGCCCCGGGGGAGAAGCTTCATGCTTCATGTTGAGCTGCTGGTAATGACACCAGGCTCAAGCAGGCGGTTCGGCTCCAGCAGCATTCTGACACACGAAAGCGGCGGCGGCAGCGGCGGCGAGAGCGAGAGCGTTATGTTTCAGAACAAGAGCCGCGACCTGCGGAGCGAGGGCTTGATACAAGGAACCAACGCTTAAAAAAATAAAAGCGCGCATCAGTGACTTTTAAATGTCAGCGCTACAGCCGCACACGGCTTTGTTTCCGACGCGGACGCGCTCGGCTTTCTGTTCCTGACAGATTTAGAGCTTCGGTCTGACGTTATCCTTAAAAAGACAGCCTGAAAAACAACAAAACCCAGCGAGTGGCAGTACCACTTTCTACCACAAGATGGCGAAACGAGCTGCAGAAGAAGCAGATTCGGCGGTTTTCAAAGCCCTAGGGGGCGCCAGAGCACTTGAGGGGAGGCTCAAACAAACTCAGAATCTCAGATGTAACGTTTGTTTGAAAAAACGGTTGAAAAATGAGTTTGGGGTTAAAAAAAAAAGGGCGTATTTGCCATATAAAGGACCTGATAAAATAATTAAAATGGGAGGAAATGTTTTAAAATGTCTATGTGTTAAATTTCATTCAGATAAAGTGTCATTTTAAAAGATGAGATGGTAAATTTGGCTTCGATTGAACATTCACGACTCCTTACTGCCACCTGCTGGATAATCGTGTTATGACAAATCTGACGCGCTGCGGCGCATTAAAGTTTCACTTTCACGGCGCATTTTTAGTAAACATTAAAAGAGATCCTGACGATCCGAAATGTCCGAGTTGTTTAGAAACTCGCGCGCTCCGCTGAAGGTCAACCCATCGCAAACGCTTTGCGAAGCATCTGCCTCCGTGTCTCCCGACGTGTCGAGCGGTCGCCCGGACTCGCGGCTGACTGACGGCGGCGCTCAGTCGCTCCGTCAGCGGCGCGGCGGAGAGGCTTTCAGGCCTCCTGACCTCAGACCGCCAGGAAGCAGGAAGCGTAGGCGGCTTCGTCGGGGCTGCGGGCGATCGTCCGCGCCCGCCGACGCGACGGAAACTGTCTGAGAGTCAGAAACCATCAGCCGAACGTCCGTCCATTCAGTCATCCAGCCACCGTCTATTCATGTGTTCATCCATCGACTCAATATTGAATTATTCCGATAGAAACAAATCACTTTTATTTCGAGCTGAAACTCCTCTTTAAACGACAAAAAACAATAAAATTATAACTAATTACGGTCAAATAAAGAATAAATCTGATGCTTGAGTGAGACCCTGAACTGGGTTCATTCAGTCATTACCATAAACACACAATAATGACACTAATTGGACCAAACAGTCCAAGAGAACCAATCATCACTTTGAATTTGGCCAATTATTCAGATTGAAGGCAGGAAGTACCACCGATTGACCCGCCACATTAAAGTTCATTATTCCTCATCACTGCAGATCTGTTGCGTCAGTTTTGGGTTGTTTACTCGCGACAGGTCGTCTGACGTCCAGGACAACAACCTGCTTCGATGAGCGAGTGACTTCCGTTGATGATCGGCTCCCCGATGATGCGCCCACGCGCGTCACGCCGCTTCCACGTAAACCAATTAGAAGTGAAGCAGAAGCAATCTTCCAGGCGGCGTGACCGATGGCGGCGCCGCCGATGGATTGGTCGCGCCGACTGTTTTCCGTCCACGTTGGAGAAAAACTGCAGCGTCGCACGATGGCGTGATGCGAGACAGAAACCAGCCGTCTGCGAGTGGCATCGCCGCCAGGTGGCGCTGTGGGCCGCCGGAGCAGCTGCAGACACCAGAGCGAGTCTCCGTTTGGCGCTCTGTTGGGGAACGGCAGCCTCTTTAAATCCACGCGAGCGCCGCCGCCAACGTCCTCGCCACGCTCGCTTAATGCCACGGAAATAAAAGTCTGCGTGAAATGTTTACGCCGGCGTCTATTTGAGCGCTTTTTATTTGTCTGAGGAGAAGAACAGACAGAACTTTCGTGTACATCGCTCACGCTGACGTTAAAGTAACTCGATTACTCGGAACTCTGCCGCCCCCCTAAAAAAAAGATCCTGGAAATGTGGAGGAGGACTCAATAAAAGTACCGGTACTTCCTCGGGACTTCCTCACATTAACAGGCTTCTGACAGCATCGCGAAGGACACGAGAGGAAAGGACGACACCGTTCAGCTGCTGCTCGGACACGCCAGAAGGCTGTTTATCACTGAGGCTGCTGGCCTGAATGTAGATGTGTGTGTGTGTGTGTGTACGTCTGTGTGTGTGTGTACCTCAGGCCAAACGTGTGCGACTGCTCGTAGTGGAAGAGAGAATGAATTTTCACGTCCGAGTTCACCGCGATCAGCCTGTCGAATAAATCCTGTGGAGGAAACACAAACGGCGGCGATGGTGTGAAACACAACGAGCCGGCGCCTCATTGAGAGGGGAAACAAACAGGAGGGAGACACGTCAGAAGGTGCAAACGTGCCCTCTAGAGGCCGGAGGAGGAACTGCGCCGCAAGGAGGAGGAGGAGGAGGAGGAGGAGGACTCACTGGGACGGAGGTCGGCACCTCCCTCAGGCTGTACTCGCTCCGGTTGGCCAGCGGCTGGCGTCCCAGCAGCTCCCACACCGACTGGGAGGAGGACAGGAGGTTGACCAGGGACAGGAAGGACTGAGGGGGGGGGACAAGAAGGGGACGAGAAGACGAGTGAGAACAGCTGGAAAGAGCGCTTCGCGCACACGTGACTCGACGGAGGTCATCCGTGTCAACAACTCCAAAGAAACCGCGTCGGGCCGAGCGTAATTACGCCGGCGAAGGGTTAAAACGCGTCATTGCAGAAGGAAGCCGAACAAAACAAGATTATTGCGACTTAACGGAGCGTTCGGTTCGCCATAAATCACACAAACGGAGCGGGAAAACATCCACGCCGGCTCTCCGCAGCCCGAGGAACATGGATCCAGACGCGGGATCAAGGAGAGCGCGGGAAAAACACGAGCATCAAAGGAGGCGCTCGCGCATCCCGCGAACACGTCTCTGTTTAAGAGCTTCAAAGAGACGCGCTCATTACGCGCTGTCCTCCTTTTTCCCGCACCGCATGTTTGTGTTTCGCACGTGTGGCGTTCAAACCTGCAGTGTGTGTGTGCGTGTGTGCGTGCGTGTGTGTGAGAGAGATGGAGGAGGCTTCGGAGTGGCCGGTGGCAGGACACGGTTCACACTTCACCGAGCGTCCGTCTCCACTCGGCTGCTCTGACGGAGGGGAGTCGACGCGCCGCTGTCAGAGCGTCACATCGCCGCCGAGCTGCAGCGCCGACGGGCGTCTGAACTCCGGCGCGAACGCGGCGAAACCTGCCTGAAACTTTTCGTGTCACGTGACCCAATTTCTCAGCCAAGATTCCTCCGCAACGCTCGTATGACATCGTTTAATGATGGAGGAAGATGCTCTAACATCTGGGCGCGATACCTTGAGGCAGCTCCTGTCGATGGGCTCCATCGGCGTCGGTTTGGGACGGACCACCCGCACGTCGTCGCTGCCGCACTCCAGCACGGACCACAGCTCCACCACCAGCGCCCGCACAAATCCTGCAACGGGGGGGGGGTCACGGCGGGCGAAAAAGGGGGGGGGGGGGCAAGGTGACCTGACGCAACGACATCGATCGGACGCTGCATGGAAGCAGCTGCTTCGGTACCTGAGCTGTGCAGAGCCGAGACCCCCGGAGACGTGGCCGCCACCTGGGTCACCATCACGCCGTAGCCAAACTTCTCACAGCGACTCACCTGCACACACACATGCACACACACACATACACACACACACACACACACACACACAGAGACATAGAAACACAAAGACACACAAAAACATAGACACATACACAGACACACACAGAGAAACACAGACAAAGATACACAAACAAACACACACACGCAAATACACACGCACAAACACATACAGACACAGAAACACAAAGACACACACAAACATAGACACACACACACATGCACAGACACACACACAGAAACACAGACAAAGATACATAAACAAACACACACACGCACACACACACAGACAAAGACACACACAGAAACACCCACACACAGACAACACACAGATGCACACACACAGAAACACATACAAACACACACACAGAAACACAAAGACACACACACACACACACACAGACACAAACACATAGACATACACACACGCACAGAAGCACACATACATAGAGATACACACACACATAGACACACACAGAGACATACACACAAACACACACACACAAATAGAAACACAGACACACAGACGCACAAACACACACACACACACACAGAAACACACACATATACAGACACACACACAGAAGCACACATACATAGAGATACACACACACATAGACACATACAGAGACATACACACAAACAGACGCACACAAACAGAAACACAGACACACAGAAACACACATACACAGAGATACACACACACACAGAAACACACACATATACAGACACACACACAGAAGCACACATACATAGAGATACACACACACAGACACATACAGAGACATACACAAACAGACGCACAGAAACAGAAACACACATACACAGAGATACACACACACACAGACACACACAGTGACACACACACACACAGACGCATACAAACAGAAACACAGACACAGATACACAAACAAACACACACACAAACACAAGTTGTTTCCTATTAATGCTGTTATTATTCACTGCTTTCAAACCCTCACTTAAATTGTTTTGTACCTGCCGAAAGTTGCCATTTAAATAAAGTTTTATTGAGGAAGTTTGACTCCCATCAGCCTCCACTATAATCTGGACTGATGTTAATGACGAACACACAGCTGAACGCCCAGAACTCCCGATGCTACGCAGCCGCTTAATGTTTTTAACGCCATCTTGTTTCAGGTTCCTGCCGCTGTTTGCCGCCTCCTCATGACGGACCGCTGGCGTTCGAGGCTCCACGTGAAGCCGTCGAGTGTTTAGTGTCGAAATCAACCTGCAAATTGATTTTGAAGAGCGCGCGCCCTTCATTAGCTACAAAACAGTGTCACAACTAAAAATAGACGAAATATAATTACAGCTCATAATTAAAGTGAAACGGCAAACAAAGAAGCAATTACAAGAGCGCGTAAACAATGGCGGTAAATGAAGCCACGGGGGGATTAGCCAGCGCTGGCGGTTCCGCCGAGCGCGAATCTCGCGTTTCGGCGGCTGAATGCTAAGAAGGAAATGTCACGGCGGCCTCGAGGAGGATCGGGAGCGACAAGGAACACGTGTGGAGCAGGAAAACCACGAAAGCTTCAAGAATCGGCGTGTTCGAAACATCAAAACAGCCAAAAACCTGGAAAGAAACCGCGAAGTAAACACAAAACTGCTTCTGCCGCTTCTGAAAATCTAAATGAACGTGTGATTGCCGCTGCAGTACATCTTCCTGGCCTCTAGGAGGCGCATGCACACAAAACTCAGAGAAACACGTTAATAAGAACTGATAAAGACGTGAAACTCGGCTTTAAACCTGCAAAAACGTGATAAATTGGAGGTGATTCAACGCTTTCATCTATTAACCGTATCAGTTGTTATCAGCACCTGAACACACCTTCTGGTTCCAGAGAAAAGTTTATATTTTAACCTCACGACTACTTTGTTTTACAGCCGAGTGACTCAGGAGTTTCTGCTGGTTCAGGACAGTTTTCTACCACCAGGGGGCACCAACGAGACACAAGCGCGAGTCAGAAGTAGAAGAACTATTTGCGAAGATCTTCCCATCTTGGGTGAACGTGTGTGTGTGTTTGTCGCCACCTGCAGTTTCTTGGTGAAGCGCGTGAACATGTAGGCGACGCACTCGTTGATGGCGCCCGTCTGCTGGAGCAGCAGGAGGCCTTTGGGCGTGGCGGCGAAGTTCAGCAGGCTGTCCAGCAGCGTCTCCTCCCAGAGCGACCTGCGCCGCCATCAAAAAAAACCAACAAACACAGCGTGGCGTTGCGTCAGCGCGGCGCGTGACGCTCGCGTCAGCAGCTCTCGGCCCGCCGCGGCCTGAGACGCTCTTTAACGGATAACTGATGTAGATTAACGTTGGCGTGATCCAAAGTCACCTCGACGTTATCGTCCACAACACGCCCACGACGGGAGCGGGTTTTATTACACGACAAAAGATTGTGTTAGTTTGAAATGGCTTCTGTACTGCTGACGTAACGAGAGGCTGATTCCAAGTATTGGCGAGTAATAAACTCGGCACAAGCGAAATACTCATACAGGTTCTGAGTTTGAAGGTCAATTTGTGGTCTGATTGGACAAAACGACGTGCGTGCTCACGTGTGGTGTGGTTCCTGTGTGGAGGTTCCAGCGCTGGCACCAGGAACCGGAGTGGGAACCCGTTCCGACAGGGAACTGGTCTGTAGGAAGGAGCGGCACAAGTGGAGGAGTTCACATTAAAAACAAATGAGCGCGCGCGTGTGTGTGTGTGTGTGTGCGCGTTTGTGTGTCTTCACGAGAGAATTATTCACAAATATATTCATATAATAGGACTGAAGCGGCGGGGAGACGAAGAGGAGCTTCTTTTATTGAATATTTCAGCGCAGGAAGGAATCGCCGGGTTCACGGCTCCATTTTTATGAGCTTATCTTGTGATTTCTCTTGAACTTCCTTCACTGCAGGTTTCCTCCATCGCGCTCGGCGTGTTATTTTTTTCATATTTTAGTCCCGCTTCCGACGGCTCCCCGAGTCAGAGCCGTGGAGCCGGAGACGCGGCTTTCCCCTCCCTTCCCGGGAGCTCACCGAAACACTCGGATGCGAGACGTCGCGCGGCTCGCCGCGTATCCGAACAGTTCGTGCTCGGAGAGCATTAATATTTAACAGCGATCGGATGAAGGCGGCAGGAAGCAAACAGGGAAATGTGGCTGATCTAACGATGTCGCGTAGAGTTAATTTTTGACATTCAGGGAAATATTTTCTCAAGGAGGAACAAAAATCCACCAAAGAGACCTTTTCAAAAGTCCCTCATTCAGAACAAGCAGTTTTATTAGAATCGCTGATTTAAACGCAGATTTGGTACCTTTCTCCAGGCCGCAGCCGCCGCCCGGTGCAGCCCGTACGCTCGCACCACCTGCAGCCCCTCGCAGGTGTTGTAGATCTGCCGGCAGACGAAGATGAAGGCGCCGCACAGCGTCCGGGTCACGTCGCGCTCGCCGAGCGACGGCAGCCGCTCGTCCAGCAGCCGCAGGGTGAACGGCACGATGACGTGCGCGGCCGACGTCCTGCGGAGGAGGGGGGGGGACACGCGTGAAGGAAACGTCAAGTATGCCAAGCACTCAGAGAGCGCAAACCACCAAACTGTCGTAACGTGACGCAGAAATGACGGTTTTACGCCCAGAATTAAATCAGCTATTTCTCAGTGAGGTAAATCTGAGAGAAGCAAAGTTCTTTTGGCCTCGTTGGCTGACAAACTGAAGCAGATTACAGTTGGGGTCAGAAAAACGAAGCCGCCGAGTGTCCGCAATCGAACAAACAGGTTCAGACGTTGTTGCTTGGCTGCGATAACATTCAGTCCCACCGACTCGGGAGCGAGCAGGACGCTCTGGTTTAATCCGGCGACCGCGCGGAAACCGGCAGGATTTGTCGCCACGCTCGAGTCTCCGACACCCGTCAGGACAATTCTTCACGGACGTCGACGGGAGAAGACGCGGCGATTCAGTCGGGCTTCGGTCGCTCCGGCTCACCTTTCGTTTCGGGCGCCCACCAGGTTTTTCTCGTACAGGAAGAGCGCTAATCCCCCGTCGGTGTTGGCGATGCGAGCCAGGACGTCGGCGACGAGCGTCAGCGTCGCTACGGGAGATTTTAATTTGACCTGCGAGAAACGGAGGGAAACAGACAACTCATGGTCAGGATTTGAAAAGAAAATCTGTGTGTGTAAGAGATAGAGAGAGAGAGAGAGAGAGAGAGAGAGAGAGAGAGAGAGAGAGAGAGAGAGAGAGAGAGAGAGAGACA
>JASSRZ010034480.1:0-15996 GCA_032164315.1 Malacoctenus gilli | reverse complement strand
AGATAGATAGATAGATAGATAGATAGATAGATAGATAGATAGATAGATAGATAGATAGATAGATAGATAGATAGGCATTTTGCACCCGAGGACACCACAGCCAAGGTCCAAAGCTCTCCATCCAGGAAACCTGTCCCCAGGTCACAGACACCTCCAGCTACACCCAGGGACACCACCTTCCGGTCTGTGACACCTCCAGCTTTGTCCACCCGCCAGGAGACACCCGTGGGTCACTGCATTGACGTCACCTCCTGCCGCGTTGGACCCAGCCCGAGTTCTTCTGCGGAGGTCAACGAGCAGTTCAGGACATCTGGACATCTGGCCTTTGTGGACCAGCTGCTGTTTAAACCTGTTCAGGAAAGCCAAGCAGGACCCACTGAGCCCATGTCCATCTGTTCGAGACATTCTGGATTGGGATCGGACGTGAGGACATCCAGCTGGACAGGTTCAAGAAGCTCAGCCAGCTCGTGTCAAAGACCATGCAGAAGCGGTGGGGGACTCCCAAGGCCGTGGTCACCATGGTACTGCTGGAGGATCCGGATGCGACGCCTTCTTCGTTGCCACGGTGACACAACTTCTCATCCTTCCGCCAGAGGTGTCTCTCCTGACCAGGTTTTTCAGCTCCTTCAATCAACTGTTCAGCTGTGGTTCATGTCAAATCTCGTATACACATGTGTGCGTGCGTGCGTGCCTGCGTGCGTGCGTGCGTGCGTGCGTGCGTGCGTGCGTGCGTGCGTGCGTGCGTGCGTGCGTGCGTGTGATATTTCGTATATACAAACATATCTGTTGCAATTGATTTATTCTTAATTCGTTGTTAATTTATTTATTTCTAAATGATGACTAAACAGTGTTCTTTATGATTTAGCGAAAATAAGATGCCAGATCTGAGAAGATAAGAGCAGATGAACTTTATTGATCCCGAACGAAATTATTACACCAGAGTGTACAGAATACAATACAACACAACACAGGACACAGTACAGAATACGGAAAACACCTCAGAATACAGCACAAGTGCCATAGAACACCAAGTACAATACAAGAGACGACACAAAGCACTGAGTATACAGGATACAAAACTACACAAGACACGAATCACAATACAATCAACAGGACACAGCCCCCAGAGTACAACACAGCCCCCATGGAACAACAAGTACAATACAAGAGACAGCACAAAGCACTGAGTGCAACTACACAAAGTGCTCAAACAACACAATGCAAGGCGCAAGTTTAAAAATGATCCCGTAAGTGGGTATTAAGCACTGATTGACTAAGTACACAGTGGGTGGAGGCCTCCTCAATAGGGAGTGAAGTATCATTGTTAAATAACAAAGTGTCTTTGCTAAAGTGGCCAGTGAGATTTGAAGTGTCTTTGTTATTGTTAAAGTGACCCGTGGGATGTAAAAGTGTCCTAATTGTTGGGATTTTCCAAGCCAGGTGTAAAAAAAATTGGTGGATGCAAACTCATACTATGTTTGTAAGAGCTCCCTCTTCCTTAAATGAGCATCATGAGTATGTCATCAAGGTGGGCCGCATGAAACTCTACCTGGGTCCTTGTCCTTCCTCAAGTGTGTTGTTTTCTATCATTTTTGTGTTATCTCATGGCTTCGTCATGCTACCATGTTCTCCTCATCCTTTCCTATTGATATAAACAGCCCGTTCACAACAAAAACTGCACATTTTTGTGTAATAAAGGAAGTTTGGAATTTGTACATTGTTTTGCAAATTTCAAAAATTTAGAACACGAAAGGAGTTCACAAGAATGAAAACAAAATTGTGTATCAAATGGACTTTCACCCTTGGACATGGACTAAAATTTGCTCTAACACTTGTTAAGATTTATAGAAACCCCTTATTGTGAAGCGAGTCCCAATGGTTGTGGGTGAGAAACACTGAATCAGAAGCTGGATGCACTCCAGCAGTAGAAACTGACCGTGTTGTTGTCCTCAGCGGGACAGAAATGCCAAAGTGCGGTGCGATTGTTTCCTTTCGTCTCCCCCTTTGGACTCACCTTGTCTCTGCCCGCTGTGGTCAGAGGTGTGCCGCTGACACCATGGACCTCCTCCAAAATGCTCGCGTGGAGGGATCAGGCCCACGTTGTGCAATGAGCTATGGTGGCCAGCATCAGAATGAGACAACAGACAGAAGTACTACCATTGGAGAGGCGCTGTCCTGCCAGTTTGTCTGCAGTAAATCTCTGATACGGCTCACCTGCATGTCCTTAGGCTCACAGGAGGAGGCAAAGACTTCACGGCTCTCCTTGAAGTTGCACAGCAAGCCCAAACAGCAGCATTCGTCCCAACAATACAGACTCGTATGCGGTGAATCAGGAGAAAGATTTGCAGCACTTTTTCTGACTATTTGTTCCTGAGTATTTCTGGGAAATACAAAGAGATAATCCAAAAGTGCTGTCAGTGTAGCTACTCATCTATATCTGTTATATCTAGAAGTCAAAATGAAAAAATATAAAGAAGTAAAACCAGCCCTCTCTTACAAAGGGTGTCCATCCAGGTTCTAAATAGGGTCTCCTAATGTTTGAGGACCCTCAAAATCCCTGAAACGTCTCGGTGCCAGTCGGTCAGAGGACCGGTCAGGTCGTCAGCCCCTTCAGGATCTCGTGAGGAGCCGTGAGTCCTGCGGACACTGTTCATTGCAAGACTGGTCTGTATCACAGGCAAAACACTGTGAACTGGAAGCCCTCAGAGAGGGCAAACCTCCAAGACAGCAAGTGGTCTTTGGTTCTTCTGTATTTAGATGCACAAATGATGCCTGAACAATTGCCTGCATTTCACTGTGAATGGAAGTCTGCAACTGCATTGCTTGCCATTTACGTAGATAGGTTTTTGTGATATACACTCTCGATTGGCATTCTAAGTGTTCAGAAGTGTTCATGAAACATTTGCGCGATTTTCACATCAGAATAAACCATTTGCTCCTCTGATTTCATTTTTTTTGTTTGGTTTTAGAGCCAATGTGAGGATACAGTAAGTCAAAATGAGGAGAAAAAAAAAAAACCTTCACGGACACACTCACGAAGTTGTCCTGAAATAAAAGACACCAAACATGGCAGGGTTTATGATTTTGAAGGTAAAATACCAATAGAAAGTCAAATGTTGTCAGAAATGGCCAGAAAAGCATGTGGTTGTGATAAGCCTTTGGCCATTGAGTGTAAACACTTCACACTAGGCCTTGTGTGCGTCTTGTGATGGACTGTGGACCTTACTGCATGCAGCCCATCTAAAGTCAGCTGGGATCAGCTCCATCACCCTTTGAACGAGTGGGACTTTTTTTTTTTATCATCAAAAAGTCGTTTTGGCTCCGGTGTCGTAGTTGCTTGTCCAAGGGTGTCCAGTAGTCGGCACTGTGGTTAAAGAAGAAATCCCCTTTAACGACGCTTTTCCTTGTCGCCCTGTTCCTCCTTAGACTCTGTATTGGAAGTGATGACGCAGGACACTGCCCCCTACTGGTCGCTTATCAACAGCACACATTAAGCTGCAATTTGGAGATAACTGCATGCTATGTGGAACCATCTATTGTCATTTTTACAGCACAGAAAATTTGCTTTTAGCCATTTGACTCTGCAAGGTTGCTTTTAATGATCAAGATTCATCGATTCTTCAACAATGTTTATGTGAAGCCCAGCCATTCAGCAACACCTTGCGCTTTATACACAACACTATTTGAACGTGACACCTAAGAAGTTATGAGAACCACAAATGCGGGCAAGAAAGAAATACACGAGTCTTTGAACCTCACTGAGGACTTTAATGCTGCTTTACAGAGGTGTTCTGCAAATCCTTAAAAAAGAAAAAAAGCTCACAGGGATCAGTGATAAACAGGATCACCAGGATGTAAGACTGATTCTTGACAAGAACCTCACAGACATGTCAAAGTCGGCCACTCGTCGCCCTGCACTGGGATCTGTTTAGTCCTCGTTGACCGACGTCTTCCTCTGGGACAGCACCAGGTCCTTCACCTGGGGCGTCAGCGCCGAGAGCTGCGAGCGGATGCTCTGGGCCTCCTCCTCCTGCTCCTCGCTCTTGCGCTCCTCCCCTTCCCCTTCCTCCTCCTCCTCCTTCCTGCCGTGACTCTGGCTCACCAGCTGCTTCACCACTAGGCTCTGGTAGGACGACAAAAGCCGCTGCTGCTCCTGCAACGAAAAAGTGACGCATCGACAGTTCAGGCGTCTGAACCTGCGGCCTGAAAACAGATGGAGGCTGGCGGCAGCTGCTGCCAACCACCGTCTGTCCAACCACTCTGAACAGGAGCTGAATGTCATGCAGCACCTGGAGACAACATTTTGGTCTGCGACATTTCCCATCAGGGAGCAGGTTTCATGTGTGTGCTGTGCTCGGCCAACAGAGGGCAACTGAGCTGTTATTATGTACCGTATTTTCCGCACTATAAGGTGCACCTAAAAATCTCCAATATTCTCAAAAGCTGACAGTGCGCCTTACAATCCGGTGCGCCTTATATATGGACCAATATTGAGCCACAACAGGTCTCGCAACTGCAGTAACCAGCCGCCGACTTCAAGCACGCGGTTCATGCTGGGATATATGACTGCACGAGGCGCGCCGTTTCAGTTCCATTTGTGTGTTTATGTAAAGACCCCAAAATGGCTCCGATTAAGAGACACGCTTACGGCGCAGAGTTTAAACTCAAGGTGATCAGTCACGCAGTAGAACATGGGAAGAGAGCAGCAGTGAGAGAATTTAACATGAACATGAAGTGGAGTAAGCGACAAGATGAACTGCGCCAAGTAAAGAAGACTGTTTATTCATTTTGGGAGTGAACGGAGTTGTCAGAACGCTGATTTATAATCTATTAATAAAGTTTGAACTGAAGTTTGACTGACCGATCTGACTGTTATGTTGACATTCCCATTAGCGCAGCTCCTTCTAATGGATGCATAAAGAAACCCCAGCCTCTACTGTAGTGTCTATCCTATGCGCCTTATAATGCGGTGCACCTTATATATGAACAAAGTTTTAAAATACGCCATTCATTGAAGGTGCGCCTTATAATCCGGTGCACCTTATAGTGCGGAAAATACGGTAGTAAAAATAAAAATATTTAAATACATGATAATCAACTTCAATGATCAGCTGAGTGAGACAATGCCTAAATCTCAGGTTTTGAGCAGTCTCAGACATGTTTGTGTATCTCAATGAGTTACACCATTGTAACTCGGGACACACTGGTGCCGAGTCGACGGGCGTCGGACTCACCGTGGGTATCCGGCCCGTGAGCATGCCGACGATCTGCGGCACGCAGCGCCCCGGGGCGTGCAGCATGCAGTGGGTGCTGGCCTGGAACAGCAACACGCTGGTCAGGTGAAGAACCAGCGCAGGATCCTCCGTGTCCTTCAGCTGCTCGCTCAGAGCCTGACGGTGCACGAACAGCGCCTGTCTGGGTAGATCACATGGTCGTGCAAACACAGCATAGGTGAGTTTGTGGTGAGGTTTACGAGATGATAATCTGGAACAGGCTTTGGCGCTTTCGTTCCTTTATAGAAATTTAGCACTTGAAGTGCAGGAATATAACAACATGCAACAATATTTGACACGGCCGTTTATATTTTTGTCCAGTGTAGATAACAAACTTGAGACTGAAATCTTCTAAGTATGTGCAATTAGAGTTAACTATTGCAAATTAATTTCTTCATTGAGATCAACAAAAGCGACCATACTTTCCTAGATAGGACGAGTTACAGGCAGGAACCAGTCGAACAAAACTGCCTGTTCTAAGACGATCCAAAGTTTACTCACCTTTCCTTTTTCTTGTCTCCCTTCTTCAGCATGAAACCGCAGACCTCTGCACACGTCTCTATGAGGGTCAGGAAGTCCTCTATGGTCTGTAACACACACACACACACAAACAATGGACACCCGTCAGAGGCCTGGGTTCCCATTTTGTCGTCGATGCTTTCCACCGTCACTCACTTTGCCGTTCAGGCTGTTGTGCAGCTTCATGAGGGGCCCTTTGGTTTCCTCTGGCAGTTTACCCACGATCTTCACTCTGACCTGAGGTCACACAAAAGACAAATGAGTGCACGCAAAAGATTCTTTCTGAACAATCGCACGCATCCCACTGCCTTCGCCGCGAGTAAAACGGATGCAAAATTGCTAGAGAATTCTCATTTGTTTCACTTGCTCTGTTTTGCACCTCAAGATTCAGTTACTTTGAGTTCATACTCAGAGGATATTTTTCTAGTTTTTGAATTACATTAGATAGAATTCATGATTAAACCCATTGGAAGACTCAGTTTGGCTTGAACTGTTGGATGTCATTTGTTCTCCTAAAGCTACGACATACTAATCCTGTGATCGTGTCAAATCTTAAGAGGTGAATTGCTTAAGGTAGCTCAACCCCCAAAAACCTAAATTTCTTATTAATAAAGCTATAGACATGCACAATACCTCATTTTAAAGCTCTGACCTAGCTGAAAATTATTCAGCAAATTTTTTTTTTACTCAAATACGCAAATTAGATTCAAGATGGCTGACAATACCCGATATTACAGAAACTCTTTGAATTGCAATATCATCAATACCAACATAGATTAAGTTATAAGCTTTGGTATCCTGGTAGATTAGGGTATTGCCCATGTCCTGAACTAAAGATACATTGATATGACAACAAAAACATGATTCAAAGGAATATTTGACTCAATTCCACACCTAATTAACTATTCACACTTCTATATTTTGGAAAGTCTGACAGCTAGGAGGATATTGCTTGTTCAGCCCACAGATCAAGATTAAGCACTGCAAATTTCATTAGAATTGGACAAATACTTTTTCAGGAAAATGGTTTCAAAGTTGAAAAAATTCACAAAATTGGGAATTCTGGAAATCGGCAGTTAAGGTTAATTAACTAACTATTGTGAAAATTATTGATGTCACTCGTCGGAAAACATAACAAACAACACCACTGCATGGTTTTTGGAAATATGATATTTTTTTGAAAAAAATGCATATTTAATGGGGGTGAGCTACCTTAAGGTCTATCGGCTGTCAATCAAGGTGTTACCAAGTCGACAGCTGGAGACGGAGGAGAATTGGGAAATGCAAAGCTTGCTTTCATGCTGCTGGAAAGGTTGTTGGTCTGGGCCAACCGCTGCGTGCACGCGCTTTAAGAACTTCAATGCGACGCTTTTCTACCTCGCTGGTGATGGTGCTGGGGTTCTCCACCGACATCATCATGTCCGCAGCCAGGGAGTTGACCAGGATGTTGGTCACGTCGGTGCACACGGTCTTCAGGACATGTTTGGCGATGTGAACCTGAGTTTCATCTGCAGGAGACAAGAAAAAACAGCCATAAAGGCCAGTCAGGCTAAGAAATGCAGATTCCAGTTCAGTACTACCATTTCTTTATATCCTGGTGTACAATCGAGCACGCATTTATCCTTGGAATAATAACGCAACTCAAACTGACCCAAAACCGCAATAATTACCCCAGATCTCACTAACGATTACAGAGAAATGGGAAGAAAGAGCCTTCGTGGTGCCATGGCAGGATTTACCAGAGAACTGCTTGGCTCCTTTCTCAAACAGCCGGATGTTGTTGTACAGGTTGGTGATCTCCTCCTGCAGATCCTTCATGCTCTTCTTCTTGCTGCTCCCCGACGGGGAGCTGGTGGAGGACATGAACACTGTGCGCAGCACCTCCTGGTAGCTCTTGGTCAGAGGCCTGCAGGGACGCGCCGACAGTGAGGGGGAGAAGAGAGCGCGAGTGGCCGGCGGCAGAGAAAAGAGGGACGTGGGGAGGGTTTTTTTTTTTTTTCTTCACCTGACTAAATGCTCGGCCAGCTCGGACAGGATCTCTTCGGGGCAGTCGCTCACTCTCTCCTCTAAAACTGCCGCGACCTCCTCCTGGGTCAGAAAGGGGGCTTCGGCCTGTTTGCTGCGGTCTTGGCGAAGGTAAAACACCGGCTAATTAGTCTCAATGGGATGCTGCAAGTGGCTTCAGTTATCACGGTAGCTTAACAAGACACCTTCCCAGCCACGCTGCGATTACGCTCTCGTTACAATGACAAGCCTCACTGAGCAGGTTTAATGCGCCTACAGAGACTTGACGTCCCTGGGGAAGAATCATTTGCTGTACTTTGCTGCGAGGGTCCGACGTCTTCATCGCTGTCCTCATCCTTCCTCCCTTTCTTCTTCGTTTTGCGAATGCGGATCTCTCGCGCGTTTCCTCCTCCGCCTGATTTCACGCTGCCACTGCCCTCTGACCCCCCCAAAAAAAGCAGGAAATCATGATAAATAACCATGAGGAGAAAAAGAATCCATGAGTCACTGAATGAAGGTACAATGTGTGGAGTGGACGGAGCCAACCTGTGGCCTTCTTCTTGCGCTCAGCTTCTCTTTTCTCCTTTTTGGAAAGCGCCGAGCTCTCCGTCATGATGGAGGCTTGCTTCAGATCGTCCTCGGTGATCAGGAACACCGGGTTACTTTTCACTTCCTGGAAAAATGACCATCAGACGGAAAGGATGAAGGGCTTTCCTTCCCGAGGTTTGGCCTGAGGGGCACGGCGGCACGCTACCTTCTGAGCCTTCTGCTGCATGGTGTCGTCAAACAGGGAAATGCAGCTGCTGATGAACTTCTCGCTGACCACGACCGTCCCTCCCAGCACCCTGGCGGACGACTGCACGTTGGCGTTCCTCATGGCCTGGCCGATCAGTATCCCAACGTCCTCCATGGACAAGCAGCTGGGCAGGAGGGGCTGGACCAGGTATCAGAGATGCATGACAGGATTTAAATGGGTGTGATATTCAAAAATACCGTGACGATCTTTTTTTTTTTTTTTTAATCTAATGAGCGTTTTCTTTTTTGAATGTGCCGATTTAAGTTTTCATCCGGTGGTCGTTTTCGTTACGGATCTTAACCCGGCGCCGGCTTGGAAGTACAGGCCTCAGGTCATCCTGGGAGGCAGCCGGGTTCATCGCGCGCAAGCGGCGGCGGCAGTCACCTGCAGGTCGGTCCACGTGGCCGAGCTGACGGCCTCCTCCACGGACGCTTCCACCTGGTCCACCAGGGCCTGGCCAACGCAGGCGGCCCGGAGGAACAGCAGCTTGCTGGACTTGAAGCGCTTTTTGATGTAGCCGGACGGGTCGGGGATCCCCAGTCTCACCAAGGCGTCAAACTCTGCGGGACAACCAGCTGGTCAGACATCTCATCCAAACTCGAAAAACATTCGCCGCGTGGCAGACCAAGAGATCTGTGATGCTGGAAGAGCGGAGAGGCCCATGCCGGTAAATTACCTAGGTAGCCGTTCTGCTGGAGGAAAGAGTCCACCCAGGTGTTCTGCGTTTTGGCGTAGATATCTGGGATGTACACAGCTTTGTCCTGCCGGCCTCCGACCACACTTCCTTTCAGACGGCCAGAGTTCACTAATTCCTCTAAGACCGCTGGAAAAAAAACAACCAAAAAAAAAACCCACAATGCAACACTAGACTTCATGTTTGGAAGGAAAGCACATAGGAAACTAGGCAAGAAGGAAAAAGCTATGATTTGAAGTTTTCACAGTCTAAGTTGTCAGCGGCTGGTTTAGTTTGTGAGGCTGTCCATGGAAGCTTGGGACATACAGAGGAAGACAAAGACTTGGGTTGTCGAAGGAAAATGGAATACCCAGAGGTATCTCTGTATAGATATCTTCATATGTATCTATCCGTCCAGCCATATGGTTTTTTTTGCACTTGTTACATTGCATGTTTGATGACAGTGAATCTTCTTACAATACAGCAGGTGTTCTTGGAATCTGAAGGCTCCAATCATACTGTTGACAGGGGTCGGCCTGCAGAAGAGGAGGGAGGAGAGGAGAGGAGAGGAGAGGAGAGGAGAGAGAAGAGAAGAGAAGAGAAGAGAAGAGAAGAGAAGAGAAGAGAAGAGAAGAGAAGAGAAGAGAAGAGAAGAGAAGAGAGTTAAAGTACAAAATATCACCAGAGTAAACTTTCCTCTTTAATTTGGGGCCAAATTTATGAGCACGGGTGTGGGGAGTGGGGGGGGGGGGTGCATCGTCAAGTCATGAGGAGGTCGGGTGCCAGAAGCCCACAACACAATGGCTCAACAGCCTGCAATGTGAGATTGGTGCTCATCCTTCAAATGCATGATCTTTTCAACTCTGACACTATTTAAAAAGTAATAAACCTTTTCAACAGAGGAAAATTGATGGTTACAAAGCATCATTAACAAACAGCTAGATTGCATGTCATATTTCATCTGTGAACTACAAAGCACACTTTAGCATGCAGCTGTCAAACATCGTTGCACTTTCGCACTGATGCTGCAACTTAACCTGAGTACACCTGAAAACTTAGCTCTCTTATCAGAGGATAAGTTACAGATTTTTGACAATTTTCTAACGTGTTCCTACACCGTGGGCTTGCACTAATTTAGTTTGAGTATAGAAACTATCGTAACTCCCAGAACTCGACAGCAGCAGTACAATCGAGCGATCTTTCAGTCCCTACTCGTGCTGTGCGACATGAAGCCCATCTCCAGCGTTTACCTTGTGACTGCACTGAACAGCCCTCGTATTCTTGCTTTGTGGCGGGCCACGAAGGCTGGGGTGAATATCACGCCTCTGTTGTACTGGTCCATTTCTCCTTGGATGAGTTTCCCCAGACGCTTCGACAGCTCCTGCAAAGAAAAAAAAAAAACCGCACGCGCGGGTGAGCAACAAGTGTAAAAAGCAAGGTTGCATCGACAAGCCCTTGTGAAAGAAAAAAAACTACTCCCCAATCCTGGAGCAGGTTTCTACAGATAAAGTTGGACTCACTTCTGTGAGGAAATCGCCAGGGAGGTCGTAGTTTTTACACAACTCCGCGATGCTGATCATCCCTGCCTCCTGCAGCTTGTCATTCACTTCCTCAGCCAAACGGTCCAGATACGTGCTGCAGGTTGCACGTGAAAAACAAACTCAAAACCATGTACCAATACCTGATCGCAGTATAGATTTCGATTTACTTTGGCCGTTATAGGCTGCGCCGCGTGCCACAATACGAGTCAACACATGACTTTTATTTATTTCTACCCACTCATCAATCAGCTGCCCCAGGATGAGCTGGACTCCTTTGTCGCCTTTAGCAATGTCACTTGCGCGGTTTTCAACGTGCACCCAGTCCACGTTGAGGATCTGAGAGGGGAGCAAAGAGATGGAGAAGACAGATCAAGCCAAATGCACATGAGGCAGAACTTCAGATGCCGCACATCCACCTGGTGCTACACACCTGCTGGAGATCCACGATGTTGACTCTCCCTATTAAATAAAAAATAACATTTTTAGACCATACATGTTTACTTCTGAATGGTCTTTTTTCCCCATTTTGCCCGTTTGGTAGCAGGAGCAGGTCGGCTGAGATTGCTCCCAGGAAGCAGCAGCGTTGCACTGAAACTGACCTCCATGCACGTAGAGCTCATCTCGGATCTCTCTGGTGATCTGAGCGGGGGTGATATACTCCTTGCCGTCCAGTGTGTGCACCACATCCAGCTTCTTGTCTTGGACCAGTTTTGCAATTATTTCAATGCAATTCCTCTCCGACAGCCTGGGGAAAAGGTTGCCACAGGCGGTGCAGGTTATATGACGGCACAGGGTTTTTTTGCTGACACCAGCTGTCCTCAAAGTCTCCTGGTAACAGATTTCTTCGAAACGATAGCTTTTAATTGGAGAGAAATAAAGGTGGAATGACTATTTTTCTTTAGTAACAGCTTGGCCTTTCTGTGAAATGATAGCGAGTATTAGTCATAAAGAATTCTGGGAGCAGAGAAAAACTTAGTCTTCGGCCAATGCTAGCTGTCATATGGAACAATCCAGTGAAAACTAATCCCAGCGTTCTGTCGGGTGACAGTTAACGTTAGCGGAGCGGCTGGCAGCGCTCGGCAAAGTTACCGCGCGCTCACCTCTGCACTGTCTCGGTGAACTGAGCCCGCTGGAAGTCCGCGGCAAGCCGCCGGATCTCCTCCCAGTCCGCCGCCATGCCTGCGGGTTCGGGTGCTTCTAAAACAAGTCGCTGCTCTCGTGCTCCTGTGGGAGCTGTCACCTCAACTGCTAGCTCGCGAGCAAGGAAGCGGCTACCAACACGTCGACACACAGTGACGCACTACGGAGACACAGGAAGGCCATTTACCTTTGTGCGACTGAGTGGCTGCGCTTCACAAGTCTCAGTACTTCTTGAGTCACTGCTTGGGAAGAAAACAACTGAAAAAACATACATCATCTGAAAAAAATACGTAGGAAGCGTATACGTCATTTATGGCCCTTGTCACGACTTAATTAACCAATAATGTTCCTCGGAATATTGATTTGTGCTGTACTGGCAGAGTACAGACAGATACAGAGGCAAGTTCTCTTATCAAGTTGGTGCTGTTGAGTCAGTATTATATTGAAATTTGCAACTATTTATTTTTTTGTTCAGACACGTTTAGTTCTGAAACTTCTGATATGAAGTTGTGGGAAAAAAATGGGACAAATACTGTCGAATATTGTCACTGAAAGAGATAACTGTGAGATGAAGATTCTACATAATTTACATATTGAAATAACAAAAAATTACTGTATCTAAAACAATCTGACGCTGCTGCTGCTGTGATATTGCTGTAATTTATACAGTAAAGTTTGAAGTACTTGAAAGTCACCCTTTTGCATTTTCTTGTAGATTGGCCTATCTAACAGAGCAGAAGGCCCCAGCTGGGTCCCCCCTCAATTCAAAAGACTCAACCTTATCCATGAGTTGACCCTAAAGCGGCTGAAGAGTTCAAAAGGAGGACCCTCTCAACCCTATCATGTCAATCCCGGTGTTCCGTCGAGTCGCCTTTCCCCATCAAATACACTTTCCCCTCGCATCTCTGCACCGCTCTCGCCGTGTGTATGTGTGTGTGTGCAGACAGACAGACAGACAGACAGACAGACAGACAGACAGACAGACAGACAGACAGACAGACAGACAGACAGACAGACATATAGATCCACCCGTACTTCTATATCGGCTCTAACACCCTGAATCACACATAGGAGTACACTGTGGCTGCCGGTACTGGTTTGTATTCACCAGCTTGTCCACTGCTGACTGCCGTTATTCGTCTGTGTGTTTGACGCAGGTGACGACAAAGCTCAGTTCTACACCCTGAGGACCACCAAGGCTCTGGCCATGACGGCGCTGGACATGCTGCCGAGTCCGGGGGTGCTGCAGAAGGTGCAGCGGGAGTTCAGGCAGGCCAAGCTGAAGAAGGACGGCACACCGACAGAGAACAAAAAAGTAGCCTGTGAAGCTGATAAACTTTAATGAGTAGCTTTGATGTAACCTTTGGATGGAATTTGACGCCGAGTGGCTTTCGTGCTCCGCCCACATCGAGGCTCTCAGGGACAGTCGGGGCAGGTCTGCTCGTGGAGAGAGCTGCTTGCGGGCTTCAACGCCAAATCACTCCAGTAGCCCAGGTGTTTACTATGTTTTCGTTATTATTTGGAGCACACTATTGTTCCACACACACAGCTGCTGAACGTTTACACTTATAGTTACCGTTTTTTTTAACAATATGCATCATCAAATTGCGTGTTCATGTGTGAACTTGAACAAAATAAAGGAGCCATCAATTTTTCAAGTCAGTGGATGAAATTTACTTTGCTCGCATCACATCAACTCCTGACTGCATGCTCTAGTTTGTCTCCGTAATGCGAGTCACCCTCCGCAGCAGCAGATGGCGCCAATGGTCCAAGTTGCTGATAGCAAAACTGAAAACAAAACTGAGCCCTTATGTTAAACAATGTAATAAAAGTATAAATAGCAGTTATAGCATTGTTCTGTGTTAGTACACAAACCAACTGCAGCCATACAGGATTTTTTATGTTTCACCAGCAATATCAAATATGTTATTAAATGAAGGGTGGTAATGATTCACTTTTATGACCACATCTAACTGAATTTCTTTCCACTTTGCTGTAATTTCCAAACTGTGGTCAAAACCAATTGCTTCCAAAACGATAGAGGAAATATCTTCAACAATCAGCATCAAACTACAGTATACAGAAATATATATTTATTGTAGTGTCAAACAAAGTACCACAACATGTTTAAACTATGCCACAAGATATGCCAACTAAAAACTGCACAGTTCTTGCATGCTTGAATTATAAAATTCAACCTTAATATAAACATATCGTACACATCATGAGAAATAAAATGTTGTGAAATCTTTCCGTGGAAAAACTAAAGTGCTGTCTGTCAACCAAACGATTCCACCTCACAGAAGATCATTTTTTGAAACAAAAGAGCCAAATGTAGTAGTTCTGCTGTCACAGGAACCAACAAACTCCTGGCAGATTATCTTGATGTGCAGCTTGTCCACCCTGTCCTGTCTCTGCTACATTCTCGTGAGAGTGTGTTAACCATCAAGGTAGGATATTACCTTGACCAGCTGCTGCTCATGTTTATTAATGTTTAAAAAGAGGCAGATTTTGGACAGAGCAGGAGAAATGTCACTTTTACTGGAACACGCTGTTAAACAAGCGAGTCTCATTTACATTTAAAAATCTGGATCTTTTTCTGTAAAGTTTGGAACTAGCCTGAAATTATTCCCAAAATTGAAATCAACATTCAGCTAAGGATCAGCAAGTGAAAACCGTCTGTCAGTCTGAAGATTGAATTTGCTTGTTCCAATTCCAGTTTCGTCCTTTCATTGTTTAAACACCTCCAACTCAACCTGCTGCTGTTTTGTTGGGGTTGTTTTGGCCCACCACCAGACAGGACAACTTTATTCTTATTTAATTTTTTTATGTAATATTGTATTTTAACAGAAATCTAAGTATAGGACATACTTTGGCCCGCCACCACCCCCCCTCTTCGGGGGACAACTTTATTCTTATTTAATTTTTTTATGTAATATTGTATTTTAACAGAAATATAACTATAGGACATACTTTTGGCCCGCCACCACCCCCCCTCTTCGGGGGACAACTTTATTCTTATTTTTTTTTTATGTAATATTGTATTTTAACAGAAATCTAAGTATAGGACATACTTTTGGCCTGCCACAACCCCCCCTCTTTGGGGGACAACTTTATTGTTATTTAATTTTTTTATGTATTATTGTATTTTAACAGAAATATAACTATAGGACATACTTTTGGCCCGAAACCACCCCCCCCTCTTCGGAGGACAACTTTATTCTTATTTAATTTTTTTATGTAATATTGTATTTTAACAGAATTATGAGAATAGGACATACTTTCAACTTGCTGCATTTTTGTTGGGTTTTTTTGGCCCGCCACCCCCCCCCCCTTCTTTATTTTGATTTAATTTTCATGGTATATTTCCTTTTTTGAGTATAGAACATACTTTCAACCTGCTGCTGTTGCAATTGCTTCTCATGTTCCAAATTAAGCAACAGCAACTCCTTCTGCTGCTCAAAAGTCAATGTTCCAGATGGTTCTGCAAGGGAAGACACCCCAGGTTTAACAGGCGATTCCTCCAACAGGATTTCCTTTTCCAAATGCTTCGTTTTAGAGCCGTTTTAACGCTTTCTTTCACAGCTTTAACATTTACTTCATATGCAAAGAGTTCAGATATTTTTCCAAAAGATCTCTTTTGCACGTTGCTCAAATAACTCGAGCAAAGGAGCCTTCATAAATTCCTCCACCACTGAACACATTTTGACCCCCCTGGAATCCAATTCCCCGCTATCGAACCCCAAAGCGAACTAACTCAACCCTAGTCTTCGAGTGGTGAATTGTGGGGGGTACTTATGCACTGAAGCCCGCACGCCCGGTGGTGAAACAACAACTAAACATGATCCTTGGACTTGGACTCAGATCAGGTGGACTCGGACTTGACTTGGAGTCAAACCTTTGTGGACTTGGACTCGTCTTGGACTCCGTAAAGGTGGACTTGACTGCAGCCCTGGTTGTGCGATTGAGGAGCTTCCCGAACCCGCCACCATCGAAGAAGAACTCTATGACACCTTCATCGAAGAGGGCAGGCTGGGGGCGCTCCTCATG
>JASSRZ010034479.1:0-16009 GCA_032164315.1 Malacoctenus gilli | reverse complement strand
TGTGTGTGTGTGTGTGTGTGTGTGTGTGTGTGTGTGTGTGTGTGTGTGTGTGTGTGTGTGTGTGTGTGTGTGAACACCCGCGCGAGCTCGCGCACTCGCAATCCTCCCAAATAGGCTCGTTTCTGACAATGCGACAATTGTCTTTTGGCTCTAATGGGGAAACTTAATGACCCAATTAAAGGAGACTTCCGTACAGAAACAGTCGCTCACACTGTGATGCTGAGCTGCATTTTATGCAGTTTCAGAGGAAACTCCCTGCTGTCACTGGTAGTACGTGATGTATTGTGGATTTCCCGGCTGAGAGTATTTCCGTGTTAATGTCTGCAGCCAGCAAACGGCCCGGTTATTAGATGGACAAACACTATTCTTGTTTGAGGAGCATGTTTGTCTTCACTCCAGTGCCTCCTCTGTGTACATGACCTAATATCGCTTCTCTTTCAAAGAGAGATTCGACATGGATAATAATAATGATGATAATGATAATAATAATAATAACAATAATAATAATAATAATAATAATAATAATAATAATAATAATAATAATTCAGAAAATGATTTTAAAAAATACTAAAAAGTCAAAAAAATCACAAAAAGCTTTAAAATCATGCTTAAATATTTAAAGGAAAGATTTAAAGCAGCTTCGGAACGAATCACAATTCGTCAGATTAGAGTCAGAAATGTCACAGAGAGACAAAACAAGGCCCATAATATTTTACTATGTTCAGTGGTTCAGGTGATTATAATCTCAAAAAGGCTTCAACTTTGATAGAAATACAATAAAATACAAGACAGATTAATTTACCCAAAAAGTGCTGCAAACGCAGCCCAGCATGTTCGGCCCTTCAGGTTTTGCAGTGCGTCTGTGGAGCCACAGTGCGGCGGTCCAGCTGAGAGCAGCGAGCCGGGAGAGGAGGAGGAAGCGGATCTGAAGGGGAACAACAAACGGCAGCGCCTCATCACAAAGACCGGCCAGTGTCACAGTCGCCTCCGTCTGCGGGAAACATGGAGGAGTACAACTCTGGAGACGAGGTGAACCCTCCTCAGTCGCTCCGCGTTTCGCTCACGGCACCGAAAGCCGCCTCAGCTCCGCTCATAAGCCGGCTGGCTGTTAGCATGCTAGCCGACCGTTGGCTGGCCGGGTTGCCGTTATCGGCGGTTAGCTCGTTAGCTTAGCCTGTTAGCACCGCATTCTCTGTCCACCGGGGTGTGGTCCAACTTCTCAGTTTTCTGCTATGACAAATCTTTTTTTTTATTACATGACAAATAAACGCTGCCGGTTTTTTTGCGACAGTGGTCCAAAATATGAGGTCTCATTTGTGTCATTCAGAACAAATGATGACAGGATATATTTGTTTATTTAATTATCAGCTGTGTAATACTAACAAACATGTACATGAATGGATGCACTTATTTACTGTTCATATATTAGTCCATCATTGAATAAAAAATCTATTTTATAGCCTGAATAACGTTATATGGTTTAACATTGGACAATTAAAGATGTATGATTATTTAGAAGTGCTCACAATTTATGCTTTTTAGAATAAATTTTAAAAATGAACAATAATTTTTGTTTTTCTCTTATAATTCTGCAGGTTGTCTTCAATGCTGATGAAAGCAGCAGTTTAGTGAAGGAGGTATGTTGAGTTTCAAACCTGTAGTATAAACAAGCACATTTTTGTGGAATACTATCTTTCAAATTGTGACTTCACTCTTAGTGCATCGAAGGCGTCATCGGTGGAACGGATTACAATCAGGGTAAAGTGAACCAGTGGACGGCCAGCATCGTGGAGCACTCCCTGAGCCACCTGGTCAAACAGGGACGCCCCTTCAAATACATCGGTGAGCTGGTGACTCGTGTCACTCGATGACGCCAGATTAAATGCGAAGGTGAGCGCGTGTGACTCTTCTTTGCTCTTGTGCAGTGAACTGTGCGATCATGCAGAAGAGTGGCGCTGGGCTGCACACGGCCAACTCGTGCTACTGGGACACCACGGCTGATGGTGAGACACAACCAATGGCATTACACACAATGTTTTATGTTTCTGTCATGAGCTACAGTGAATAGATCTTGGATTTGTGCTTCCAGTCTCCACATCAATCTACCAGCCAGTGAAATTTGTTTGTATTACACCAATAAGAAGTCGTGTTTTCAGTTGACGTTGTCACATGATTGAGCAACTTTTCAGGTTCTTGAATGAACTGTTTGTTTAAGGAAGTGCCAAGAGACCAAAATATCCCCTCAAGACTCTTGCTTTACCCAATCAAGGATTGCGAACCCTGAGAAACAGCGACGTCTGCTGTGTGTTTGTGTTCCAGGAAGCTGCACCGTCAGATGGGAGAACCGCACCATGTACTGTGTGGTCAGTGTGTTTGCTGTCGCCGTGGCGCTGTGACAGCCGCACAGAGCTGCTCGCTCCTCTCTCTCCAAACGCCGTCATGTCTGCAGCTGCGCTTGAAACACCAACGCGACCAAGAAGCAACAAAGGTCTTCTGAAGAACTTGTCCAGTTGGGGCTGATTGTAGCTTTTCACCCCCTCGCCGGCTTGACCAACACAACTAGAGTTGCAGGGTTTTTTTCTCACTCACAGTCTGTGGGAGTGATTGCCCTTCGTGTTAGCTGAAGTGATGGCCAAACATGTGTGAAGAAGAACCTTGTAAGAAAACTCCTTTTTTCCAATTTCCCACAATGCAAAACGTTGAGAGTTGCATGAGAATGAGTGCCAGGTATTCATGCAGTTTTGCAACTACAGCGTTTCATATTTATTTCTATTTCTTCTTTTTTTCCACACGCTGCTGGTGAGACTTGAAGGTGGTCGCTTAATTCCTTGAGGGTCCGCAAAATGGTTCTGGATAAAATATCCTGATTTTGGATGGATTTCAGTTTAGCACAGCTTTGTTTCTCCCTCAGGACGTCATCATCAGGTATAATTTTTTTATGTAATATTTTGAACGATGGCCAACGGTAACGTCAGCCGCACAGTGTGTTTTTCCAGCGCTTTCGTCTCCTTCGGGACATTCCAAACTAAACCGACTGAACTCTTCCTGTAGTACAACGTGAGAAAAGTCTTGTAGTGAGTAGAGTGGCGTGTCGACTTGTGTCAAGTGTTTCTACTCGTCTGTGTTTAACCATTTGTGACGGCGTGTGTTTGGTGGTCAGTCCTGACAACTGGAAATGTCTTCATCCTGCAATGTATTTATAAACCTGTTCGAGTTGAATAAAACAGATTTTTGATGCCATCTGATTTTTGTGTTTTTATCAAGTCAGTTTAACGGATAAAAATAAACAACTGGATACAGTTCTGGGTTTGTTCCACTAGATGTCAGCACAGACCTGTGGAGTGATCAGACAGTTTGACACGGACAATTTTCACATATAAATATAGATTTATTTTGATTTTTAAGTGGGATTTTCATCTTTTAAATGTACTTTTTGTGTACGTGACTGATGTGTGTAATAAGTCTTTTTTTTGGCTTCAAATGTATTATTTGTACAAACAGGAGCATATGTATGATTTCAGAGGACAGCAATCCTCAGCAGATACATTGCAAAAAGGAGTTAGTGCAAAAACAGCCACACTGACAGTTTCTCATTCTCACATGTATGAAAACACATCAAAGGGGATCGATTATACTTCCTAATTTTGTCACGTCACGTGTGTGCAACTGAAATCTGCAGAAACTGACGTCACCTCACTGCAAATTTCTTCTCAGTCTACTTTTTGTGCAGTGCAGTTAAATTGACGAGAGGCTGGTGTCAAATAACAAGTAATGGAGCTGGGAGAAGAGCCACAGAAAACATGATGTGTAGAAGCTAGTCAGGCAGAAGAAAATAGAGTTTTAAGAAAAGAGTGGAACTAAAACAGCATGGTTCTTGTGGAGGGTGTTTAAAGGGTCAATGTCAAATTCAACTGGTCAATCCACAAAGCTCCTTAATTCAGAAAAGCCTCAGAGTGAGTACATTAGATCTTTTTTTTCGACTGGAAAGTTGAAAAACTAAGCAAAAACACTTGATACAATTGCAAACATTGACACTTTTTCAGTTGGATATAATCAGTGTGCACTCGGTGTTACATTATCAAACCAATGAGACAAACAGACACAGAGCAGACAGACGTACCAGACGTGAACCAGAGAAAAATGCAAATACATCCAAACGAAGCGGTTTTTACATCACAAACAGCTGCTGCTGGTCGACGGTTGGAATCGAAGCCACTCACAAATCCTTTATGTTGTAAACGTGCAAAGAACATCCGTGCTTTTACAGTAACGTGTGGGGTTGATTGGACAATGTGTGGAGATGAAATGTCGTTGTCGTCGAGCACAAGTACATCACGAAAGCAGCGCGTTATCGTTTATAAAGCTCTTATCAAGGAGTAGAAAAGCTGATTGCGGGCAGCCATAAAACTAGTGAGGGGGGCTTCAGGATTAAAAATGACTAAACTGGCTCGTCCCCCCTCTGCTGCCTCTCCTGAGGCTCCACACATGCACACCTCCATGCCAAAGAGAGACACTAAATACAATCACTGTAAATGCATGGCTCCGTGTGAATAGTAATGCAGCATATAAGTGGACAGTCTCCAGACGGGTGACGGTGATGTCGTATTTTTCTACGTTCAAAGGCTGCGAGATGGAGACGGCGAGCAGCGCCTGCATGCTCACCGGTTAAGGACACATTTGTTTCATGGAGGAGCTGAGATGAAGATATGAGACTCACAGAGGGATCCATGTGGCACTTTAAAGGTTACACAAAGTATGAAAAACTCTCCGAATCAGCACAAATGTGATGCGTCAAGCGCTGCACTACACGCTGTGGTTGATGTCGCCGTTGATTCCTCCTCCTGCATTGTTCATGTCATTGGAAGTGTCACAGATCGTGTCGTTGAGCATGTCATACGTCGTGTCATTAGGCAGGTCGTCCGTGCTGTCGCTGGCGGTCTCCTGGGCTGGCCGCTCGGCCGGCTCTTTGCGCTCGGACAGGCTCGGCGGCGCCAGGACCGCCTTCCTCATCGGCCTGTTCTGGTGCGATGCCGGGGTGCACATGAGGCAGAGCAGAGAGGAGCAATCCAGACAGCCCTGCGTCATGTTGGAGGAGAACAGCCGCCGACACGGGTGACAGAACTGGTAGAAGACCAGCATGAAGAAGATGGCGATGGCGTAGGCCACCAGCAGCTGCAGTAGCAGCAGCGGGGCGCAGATGAACTGGTAGAAGTCTGTTTTGTAGACGTACCACAGCAGAAGCAGCGAGGCGTTCTCCACAAAACGCAGCATGTAGTACACGGCCATGCGATACCAGTTCTGGGACTTATTGATGAGGTCAGGGTCATTGAGTTTCACCTGCACCGCCGACCAGCAGAACATGTTGATGCCGGCGTAGAGGAAGGTCAGCAGGCAGAGCACGATGGTGGTTCCCACCCGGGTCAGCGTTTTCTCGATGTTCTCGGGGAACGGCGAGTGGCTCTGCCAGAACAGGATCCACGGGTAGAGGAAGAAAACCAGGAAGTTCAGCAGGACCACCGGCAGCACCCACAGCTGCAGCACGGAGCTGAACAGAACCAGGACCACCACACGGGTGGCGATCTCGAAGCTCCTCCACAGGAAGATGCACAGATAAGCCAACGGGCGCACGTCCACCTCGTAGTCGTCGTATTTGATCTTGATTGCCAGGATGTTGCAGCGCAACGCTCCGTACACGATGGAGAGGAGGGAGATCACCATCAGGGTGACTGACAGAAAAAGACAAATTCAAACAGTTTACAGAGAAAGTTTAGCTTTTCTCTCTCACAGACCAGCTGAATCACACTTAAAGCCTTTGTATCGTGTTTGACAAACTATAAAAGAACCCCTCAAACTAAAAAAAAACACTTAAACTCCTCGTCTCCTCATCTTCTCAACTGTGCTGCTTTGCACTCGGATGTAAGTGGCCACAGTACCTGCAGGTGATCTTGGTACCTCCAGAAAAACCACAGAGAGCATTCAAATTCTGGAAATACCCCAAACTCGGTATCAAAAAGCAGGTTACATCACTGTGGGGCAAATTTGTGAACCGCAAGACCGTTTTTGCAGACTTCAAAACATGTCCTCTCCAAGCAATGTGGTAATTTTTTCAGCTGCCATGTTTACCCCTGTGACATGAATCAGAGAGGAACGAGGCGCGCAAACTCTCACACACACACACACACACACACACACTTAAAGCCTGACCCTGTATCTGCACCAGTTGGCAGAGAGAATTGCCACTTTCCAGCCTCAATATGAGGGAGAATGTTACATAACACCACTTTGACTCATGAAAACACCATCCTCTCATTTCCAATATGGCTCTCTCAGCTGATCAGCCCACGCTGGGGTGGAGGGGTGGCAGACTGAGCTCTCAGCGGGGCACAATGGAGCCAAACTCACTCACACACACTTCAGAGTCCCCCCCCTCCCCCGGCGAGTGACGCCCCCTCTCACCTCTCCCAATGGACATCCCCCGCTGCAGGACGCAGATGTAGAGCTGCAGGGTGAGCTGGGGGGCCGATCCCAGGAAGGCCTGAATGACAGAGGTGCGGGCGAAGGCTGCTCGGTGTGTAAACAGTTTCCCCTCCGCCTGCCCCACCTGCCGCTCCACCTCCTCAGATTGACCCCCGCGGGGCATCTGCTTCTTCCTGGTGATGCTGACATAAGGCTCCTCCACGCGGCCCACGCTGCCATAGATGCAGAACGCCTCCAGACACCTGAAAGAGCGAGAGGAGGAGGAGGAGCAGCAGACAGTGAGGAGCTGCACACAGTCCCGATGTGTCATCCAGTGTCCAGTTCGCCGCTCGATTCATTTCGTTTCAACAGAAAGGCAACAATAAACATGAAATACAAGCAAAAAGTTTGTTAGTTTTGGCTGTCTGATGATAGAGTTTTTAAACGCATTCAAGTTATAAATGTCAGTCATCATTTCGAGACTGAAATTGTAAAGAGTCCAAATATTTCAGTTTTCGTGCAACCTTTGGAAGGGTAGCAAGCAGCTAAGTTTGGGTTTATCAGAGTTTAGCTCTTTTTTGGGGGGATGCCAGAAGCATCCCAGTCAGGTGACCGTAAAAACACTTAACTGCAGAGCGCAGGCAGAGGGCCAGGGCCCGACACAGAGCTGATACACTGCCAATAAAAAGCAGCCAGGCAGGAGGGTTTAATCTACGGGGAGAGATCAGCACCAAACACACAGGAGCAAGAAGCACACGCGACTTACTGAGAGAGCGTTCAATGAATCAGAATCTCAGTCATGGGAGAAGTAACAAACGTCAGTCCCACATCAGGTATGTTGTTAGTAGAAACAGTCGCTCAGTCAATCGGGGGCGACTGGACGGCTGCTTCTTTTGGACGCTATCAGCTCGTCAACACTCAAGCACAAAATGCTGCCTAAATAAAGCAACTGCATCAAAGAGGGACAACTTAGAAAGAAGGTCATTTAAGGCCTGTCTCCAATTAACACTGACATTAAACTGATCTCACTGCGTATAAAAACAACATTTTGGATTCAATGCTGGTATGCTGGTACAAGTTCATAAAGTTAACAGACAGATTTGACAAAAACAAGTCTGATAAAAACGGCCTTTTCTTTGCCTTGTGGCCGCAGTAAAAATGGGTTGTGAGCACTCAGGCATTTCCCATCTATCAGACAAACAGGTTTGCTACAGAACATCATCAAGGCGCCCTCGTTTGTGGCCCCCTGGTGCATTTCAGTAGCGTTTTCATTGCCATTTAACTCCTGTGTTCTGTCAGCTCCTGAGGGAAATATCTGCTGCAGCAGAGGCAAAAAAAATGATGCTGTATGAGAGAGATAATCAATAAAATGATTAAACTGTGACCTGAAAGCAGAGCGAAGCTGTGGCTGAATGTTTCCTTCTGTTTCATTACTATAAGTGCCTTTTCCGACCTTGTTACAGCCACCATATCATCAGCGAATATGAATCTAGTGCTGCTTTGATCTGGACTTTTCATTAACAATCAACAAGCTGATGGACTTACTGAAGGTTTACGAGTCAGTTTAACAGAGATTTTTCTCCCATCTTCAGGCCATTCAGATGTGGACAAAGACGAACCTGTAGCTTTTTATAATTGTACAATTATTGGCATATTTGAACAACTTTTCTGCTCTTTAATCAGTAAGATTTCACCTACTCTAACAGAGGTTATTTATAGGATATGTATTTCTCATACGGAGGCATAAATTGCACCAGAATCCAAAATAACATCAAATCTGTGTTAGTTTGTTGCAGTTGTGCTGTTTTTTTTCCCAGGCCAAACAGACAGACTGTACAGTCAGCTTCAGTTTAAAATCATTAAAAAAAAAAAACAGAAAGAGAAGTGTTTATGGCACAACAGCTGTGGTACCAGATGATAAAGACTTCCTTTAGGCCGGTGTCTGCAGTTGACGGCCCTCCATTCTCTCTGTGGCTCCCTGTAGCTCCATAAAAGGACATTCACAGTTAATCTTAAAAATGTTCTGCATTGTTGCTCAGGAGATAGTCATTAAAATGATCCAATAAGTATTAAACGGATGAGACACTAAATGTAGAAAAGGTAACTGTGCACGACCTCTTTGTCTTTATTTTGAAAGTTTTCAAGCTCCAGAGAAACTTTCTTTGGGGTCAAAAGAAAGACAGATGTGTTTCCACCTTGAAGGTTGAATTCCAAGACAGAAGAAGTGTTGAGTTTTACTGAAAACGAGAAGAGGAAGAGCTGCTCCAGTTTGCATCAGAGACGGACATCCCCCCTCCAGCCTGCTGTTGTCAAAGATAAGGAGCCGGCGGCGACACATGCGCTATTCTTAGAGTGGCTCCTCGCCGAGGAGAGGCGTTCAAGTCGCGGCAGTCCTCGCTGAGAAGCACACGCTGGAGGGGACGCGAGGAGGAGGAGGAGGTGCGCGTCGGAGCCTCAGAGGCCGGAAAGGCAACACGCCGAGAGACAAAAACAACAGCGTGGATGTCACTGAGACACAAATGATCGCACGGCTCCCGTGACGCACAAGCTGAATTACACAAAACGTAATTCAGCGCGGCTGAAAGCTGCTTCCTCACAGCTTCATTTTTCATTCATGGGATCGAGAGACTTGTCTATAAATGACAACAAAAAAAAGAAAAAGAACCCTTGAAAATACTTTTGGGGGATTCAATAAAAAAAACTCATTATGGTCGGAATACAATGATATATATTATTACAAACGTCCGTAAGGAAGTGATATGTAAGCTATATAACACATTTTATACATGGGACGACTGATTGTGCTTTGATGAACACTTGCGACTTAAAAAATGAGAGTCAAGCCAAATTGTTTCTCTCCGTATCGATGAATCAACCAGCTGTCGCTCCTGTTTCAGGAGATCAGTGGGTTTTAATGCCAGAGTCGGACTGCTCGCTGGGGGTCTGATCGACAGTGCCATGTCCCGAGAGTGGTCGGCGGGCTGGATCTCAACGAAGGGGGGGGGGGGATTAGATTCAGGTTCTTACTGCTGAGCCAGATGGTCCAGTCAGACCAAGGCTTAGAAAGCAAAGACGAGCGACCTGTGATGTTTGATCCCCCGGAGAGGAGCATCGTGGAGGGGAGGGAGGGGAGGGGGGGTCCCAAAGAGAGAGAGCGGGAGAGAGAGGCTGCAGCTGGCTCCAACGCAACAGGGACTGCATTGATGGGTGTTTTCATGCCGGCTGAATGGCAGCAGCTTCGCGCATTCCCTTCATCAGCATGTCGGCAGGCACCGAGAGACAAAAGGCCACAGAGAATGACAACAACAGCATGTGCGCCATGCACACTAAGCAGCTTATGTGCAAGGAGGCCGTGTGGTGTTTTTTAGGAGACCAAAAGCATCTGTGTGCACCCCCACCCCCACCCTAAAAAAACACACGCGCGCGCACACATACACACACCTGTGCGTTCTCTTCCCGGGACACTGCATGCTACAAAGGCACGCGAGGCTCTCCGTGGATGGGACAAGCCATTACTGGGAGGCAGACATGGCACCACTGACCTGACGATGGGTCCGAGCTGCAGGATGTGCAGCAGCAGGATGAGCGGCCGGTCCCGGCTCAGGTCCCGGTGGATGAAGGTGAGGGTCAGCTGCACCAGCACGGACGGAACCAGCGTGAAGAGCAGCGTCAGTCCCTGCCAGATCTGGTCCCCGGCGGAGCGGTACGTGGAGCTGAGGTACAGCGCTGCCGTGGTCTCGGCCGTGAACAGAGACACCGACACAAAGATGGAACTGGGGAGTCGCATCCTCGCTCACTCCGCCATCGGGGGACGGCGGCGCGCTGCTTGGCTGCGGATCCGCACGTCCATACCGGGAGAGCGTCGAGCCGTCGTCGGGTCAGGCACCCGCTGGACCGGGGACGCGGCGTTGCGTCGGAGGCACGCCGCCGCTGCAGCAGCAGCAGCTCATCCGCGATATGAGGTGGTCTGGACGTTCTCGGAGAGCGCTGCGGTCCCTCGGGCGGACTGAGGGGGCGCTCTGCAATGCGCACTGTTGCTCTTGTGGCTACAGACACGTCCGAAGAACCAGGACATCGCTTGAAAATTGAATGTTTCATTTTTTGGACACCTACAAATATTTATAACCTAAATTTTAAAAAGTAATCTTTTTATATTCAAAGGTAGCACAATTTAAAAAGTAACAACACAGAAATAATAACCTTTTTCCCTTTGTTTATTTCTTGTTTTTCAACTTTTTTCTTCTGTTTTTCTTTCTTTGTTGACTTTAGCTTTTAGGTTACCAGAACATGTTTTTTTCTGTAATGTTACAAATAGCAGAACAAACAAGACAAGCAAAGAAGTTCACTACTTTTAATTGAAAATGTTCCTGTTTCTCACTCATAATATACAAACTAATGCATAAAATGCACACACACGATCCCTCTCACACTCACACGGGTTACAAATGTCACAAAACAGGCACAGTGAGTTTTAGGAAACTGCTTTGTTAGCAATGTTTTCACAAACTTGATTTCTAACCAACATGATCATCAATACTGACCAAACATGTTTCCATTTTACAACGCTTCTTTTGATTGAGAGATGTAATCATTTCCAAATTAAACAGAACTTCTTTCTTAAGGCCTCATTATCACATTTATGGAAACAATTGGACCATTGAGGGTAATTCAGACTGAACTGAAAAAAGTTACTTTGCCGGAGCCATAAAAAGTATTTCTCACATTGAAACATATTTAATAGTTTTTTTCTGCCTCAAAAATCCACTGCCAAACTGACTAAGTGTTTTTTTTAGCACAGTGTAAAATCACAACTTATTGAACACTTAAAAAGTCCTCACAAGGTAGCAGATTGAAACATCAAATACAAACAGCTATCATGCTGCTCCAGGTTGAAACCTTTTTACACAAAGTGAGACAAGGACCAACATTATTCACCTTCTAATTTACTGCCTGCATATTCCAACACATGAATAAAATATCTCCTCAGTATTCACTAACCAAAGGTCGTGACACCTGTAATTTGAGCGGCAACATTCCCTAAAGACATAAACGCAACTGTCTGTGATTTGAGACGTTGAGCTGGTGAAGTGGTACAAAAGTTTCGAAGGCATTATGTGACAGTTTCTCTGCTCTTTTAATCCACAAGTGACTCAGTGTGAGTGCGGATAGTTTGTGACCTGAGAGCAGCACGTCAGTAGAAAATGCTGCAATTTCAATCGGCAGCTGCTTCTTTGGGGGAAATTTTTAATATGTGAGAGCAGGAGTAAAAAGTGAAAATCCCATTTAGACAAAATGATTTTGTTGTCAAAATAATTGCAGTACTGCAGTACATAAGCGAGGTCTGTAGGTGATGCATGTGCAAAAAACTCAGGTGATGAAGAGAAGAAGAAGAAGAAGAAGAAGAAGAAGAAGAAGAAGAAGAAGAAGAAGAAGAAGAAGAAGAGCAAAAGCAGCAGTCAGTGTAGGTGATGTGATAAAGAAACTTGTGTTTCAGGTCATAATTAATTTTTAAAAGTCCCAAAACTGAAAAAGTGAACTCCTGTTAATGTGACATTGAGCCACGATATCAAGCTGGAGCAAAAAATTGCTATCACCATCAGTGCATCACCCTAAAGGTGACACAACTCAGTTCATCACTTTCCAAATTTGTTATTTTCCATCAATTATTGATGTTTTTCTGCCTGTAATCGGTGGCCCAGACTGGTGTGTGGTTGAAGTGGGGAGAGCAACAAGCTAAACATCCACAATAATACAAGACAAACTGTAACAGCAGCTGACCTCAAACATGAGTTTTGTAAGATCCCAAACAGAAACTATTAACCTCTTTATGTCCCAATCTCATCACAGCACCAGTCCTGTTTTTACGTTCCTGTTCTGAGAAGGAAAGGAGAGACACCCGTCCAGGTCAGTGAGCAGAGGTTGACCCGGGGTCCCTTCACACAAACACGCTGAACAGAGGGAACTCAGACTGGTCCGGCTGCAGGAGGTCGACCAGGAAACAAACCGTCCCCGACAGACCCTCGAACAGACTGTAGACGCTGGTGACAGAGTGCGACCCCGACTTAAACTCCTCAGTGAAGAGGAACTCAGCAAACCTGCAGTTAGCAAAAAAGACCAAAAACCACAAGAGAAAGTAAACGGGTTCAAGCTGGACAGCAAATAAGCAAGAATGAGACAAAATAAAACAAACAGGAAAATTCTACTTGGTAAATTTTGATTTCTGTAGCATATCAACACCAGACAAGTTGGGCTTCATCATATTGGCAAAATATGTTGACAATTGAACAATGTGTCTTCCCGAAACAAAAGGAAACTTCTTGCCTCTGAGCACGGTAGATATATTTGGAGTTGCCTGTGAGCCTGTAAAGCAGGAGGAAGACGTAGGCGCTGCCTGCGACGCCGTGACAGATCCCGGGTCCTTTCTTCAGCAGGCCTTTCTGCCACACCAGCTCCCCGCTGCGGATGCAAGTGTCCAGATACTGAGGCTTCTTATTGATCAGATAGGCTTTTGCAAAGAGGTACGCCACACCTGCATGAGAGAGTGAAGATATGAATGGAGATACAGATGCTTCCTCAGCCATGGAGCCCTTGTTTTGCATGACTCAGATGTTTCCCTGCTCCAACACTTGATGGAGATGTAAATAAAGACTTATTGATTTAAATCGATCATGAAGAAGCAGAGAGACATCTGAATTAAGCTGAGCAGTAGCTTAATGTGACCAGGACTGAAGAAACAGTGTCTTTACAGCAGCACATTCACATGAAGCTGTGCCTCAACAGCACCAGGCATACCCGGGGCTCCATGGCACCAGTGCACCAGCTCGTTCTCCCGCTCGATGATGGCTCCCAGCTCGGCGGGCCAGTTGCAGTTCTGCTCCTGGTTCATGAGGAAGTCGACGCTCTGCCACACCAGGTCTCTCTCCGCCCCGCTGAGCATGTCCTGGTAGCTCAGCAGCATCTGCAGCACGGACGAAAGGCCGTGGGCTGCGCCTGGCAGGGGGGGCGGGGGGCGGGGCGGGGGGCGAACCAGGCATGCAGAGAAAGAAACCATGCCAGGCCACAGACATGACTTGAATGCACATGCTGAACTTGTGTTGCAAACCACATACTGATTATTGAAATATTAATAGGCCCACCAATGTATACATAAAAGGCTGCCGTTTTCAAGAGAGAAAATAATCAAGTGAATGCAAATGTGTTGAGATTTTTGACCTTAATAAATGTTACATATGTGCCAGTTGCAGGAGGTTAAAACTTTGCACTGGCACCTACCAATAGAATCGCATTTATTGAGTATAAATCACCCATCGACTGTATATTTTCAAGAATAGAAAACATGTCAGGTGTATTTTTTATACAAAAATTAACAAGCATACATGTGTTCAATGAAAGGTAGGGGAGGGTTGCATTAGTTTAAGTGACAGTTCTGATCTACTTGGTGTTTGAGAGACATGTATATGATGTGTGGTGAAGTAGCTTCAATCACAAAGAGGGAAAGAACACATTTATCCCCTCCTGCAATAAAACTAGTTCAGCAGAATTGGGATGCAAAGACCAGAGAGAGAGGGAGAGGAGGAGGGTGCAGCAGCCGTCCCTGCGCGCTTTAAAGTAAAGGAATTAAAAAGCACAGATCCTGGTCCAACTCTCCCCAATTGAAGCTGATCACATGCGAACTCACAGCTCTCTGAGGTTTTTCAGCCAATCAATTTACTGTATGGCAAATTAGTGGCAACAAGCAAAAAAAAAGAAAACCGCCCGAGTTACCAGATCTGTCAGAACAGGCAAACAATCCCACATGCAACATCTTTTACCAGTCTTTTTTCTGGTCTGTGAATAATTCAGAACCTCATCATTTTCACTTCCTCATCGTCCTCAGAGCGTCCATGCAGAAGGGGCCAGTACGGCTATGCTTACTATGAACTCTGTGTTGGTCTGAAAGTTACAGAGGATGTCCAACCCTGACGGGTTTCTTCATCTGATGCATTCAAGGAAAGGAGAGTTAGCTTGACACGTAACAGCACACCAACAGAAAAGCCTCCATCACTCAGAGGACTGAAGCTCCGAGGGTCTGGAAATCAAACAGTCTGCCGTGAAATTAGCTTCGACCACCGAGGTAAATCGGAGCAAAGCTGGACGTCTTACCAAGGTACTCTGTCCCATAGTAGGAATACATGAGAGGGAAAGGCTTCCTCTTCCTCCTGGCGTATTGTCGTCCCGACTCGATGATGGCTTGGCAGATGGATTTGATCTGATCTTTGCTCAAAATCTGCAAAAGAGAGCGAGAACTACTGTTGTTTGCAAGAAACAGCAAAACAAATTGAAGAAGAACTGTGTGAGGGACAAAATATTGTTTTGAATGTACCAGTCACACATGTAAAAACAATGCAAAGGTCAAGTAGAACTTTGTCCTCAATGTCAAACATACATCATATCCCTCCTGAGTTGTTGCTTAGCAGCATGGGTGGATTAATAAACAAGGCCTCTGTCTACAGCAGCATCAAATCACTGGGACAAACTGTGGACTAATAACGCAGTTTCCTCTCGATTATTGAATGAAGTCACAAAACAGTGGACCATACTCAAGGTGTCAAAGGAATTCAGACTGCTTTCATTTATAACACCACATAAAACATTGCCAGAAAGATATTTATTACTGAACCTCGTTGATTTGCATTTCACCGTTTCTAACATCTGCTTGACATGCGGGTATAAGTGCCACTGTCAGTCTGTCGGGTCTCACCTCGATGCCCAGCTTCTGTTTGAGCACCAGGGCCGCGCACAGGTACCCGGCGCGCCCCACGAACAGCTCATCCGAGCCGCACTCCAGGAAATTGATCGGCGCGCACACCTCCCACAGGTTACGAAATTTGGTCAGCGGCTTTACGAAATCAGCCAAGCCCAGAGACTTGTATATGAGAGTGGCCACCACGTAGATCCCCGCGCCGCCGAGCAGGAAGGCGGCGCGCATGTTCTTGTCCGGCTCCGCGTCCACGTAGCGCACCGACACGTCGATGATCTGCTTGGCCGTCTTCAGGTACGCTTCGCGGTGCTCGGAGAAGAGCGGGCACTCGCTGACGTGATACAGCATGTACGCCACCCCGGCCGTCCCATCGTACAGCCCTCCGTCGCAGTCGCTGACGTCCAGGGAGACCTTCTTCAGGATCTTGTCCACGGTGGCGGCCACGGCAGCCTCCGCGCCCTGCCCCGGCAGCAGCGCACCTTTGTAGTCGGAGAAGCGGTTGGCAAAGCAGCGGGTGTTTTCCATCACAGGAGGAGCAGGCCCACGCTGGTCGACACAGATCTGCGCTCTCCTCTGCAGGTATCCAGCGATGTGAGAGCAAAACACACACTGATTGCGCCTCCAATCCCACAGCTGTCTGCTGATTGGACGTCAGCAGGGACGATGGTTGCGGCTCATATTGGCTGGTTGGACTTGGCGTCTGGCGCGCCGCACAAAGAGCAGCCCAACATTCAGCATCACTGTGTGTGTGTGTGTGTGTGTGTGTGTGTGTGTGTGTGTGTGTGTGTGTGTGTGTGTGTGTGTGTGTGTGTG
>JASSRZ010034478.1:0-15000 GCA_032164315.1 Malacoctenus gilli | reverse complement strand
CAGACAAGTGCCTTTGCCACACATCCAGGGCCACCAGACACTGGCTGGAGGAGCACCAATCCAGGCCTGAGAGTGGCTCGCTCATTACCACACATAAACCCCATAAGAGGAACTGTGGGAGCTTCTCAGAAGGTCTCTTTCGAAGCACGAAGCAAATAGTTTAGAAGCGATCAAAGCAGTAACTCAAGACGAAAAGAACAATATTACCCCATAGTGTGAAAGGATCAAGGGGAACATGCCTGTCCAGGTAAGAACTCATGATGAGATTAGGTCATATAATTATCACAATACACCTTCTGCCACGAGGCCAGAAGTCAGACATACAAAGGCACCAACCAAATTCAAAGAAAAAAAACAAGATCAACAAGTAACTTAACTGCTCTGCTCCAAAGAAGCTGTGAATGGAAAGTGGAAAGAAGCCCAGAAATCTTGTTGTCTCACTTCAGACAGTTTTTCATGGAAGTGCTCAAACAATCAGACTCACACTGGACAATTACAGTTAGAGCAACATCTGAATCTGTGTCCTTGATCAGAGGTTGGGCTGAAACAACTCCTCAAATTTCACATTATGGGAAATTCCTTCAAGACAAAATATCTGTCTTCGGGCTTTGTTTTATTACGGTATCTTTGCTTCACCTGAGCTGTTTCAAAGTTACTCACCTCAGCACAGGTTGTCTGTTTGGAGGATCACTGCTGCTAACCAGAACAGAAAACACAGTGCTGCATCAGCATTTGTGTTCACACAGCACATTCTGAACATTCGCGGTCCAAACTGGGAAATTCAGGCAGCAGGGAGCCAGAAGACACTGAACTTCAATAAGACAACATCCGAATTAACGGCGAGAAAGATAAGGTGATTTGACCGGACCCAATTAATGCCTGATCCAACCCGAACAGCCAGAACTCTTCCAAAAGCAATAGGTTTGTCCTCTAACCAGAACCACCGTGTATGAATGATATCAAAAGAATCCAATGGGAACTGCAGTTTGCAGGGCGTTCCTTCGAAAATACCAGTGGGCATGCGCTGGCCACAAATCCATTGTACTCCTGCACACGTCTTCACAGTCTTACCAGAGGTAAAATGGCCAGAGCACATCAACGGACAGTTTGGGCTTGTTGGATTCAGCATAAAGACAGCAAGGAGTCATTGAATAGGATTCACCAAGCCAGACGCACACAGAACAAGCCTGTAAGTGGGAGAGAGAAGGTGTGTGTCCTGGCACAGCAACAAGAGGGGAGCCACACTCCAAGCCAATGGACAGTTGGCTTGGAGTCCGCAGTCCGCAGTTTTGCAGAGTTTAATACTAGATAACACTCGGATAGTTGTCCTGGCTTGCCCCATCTTGGCTTTGCCCAGAAGGTTCATGTTGGTGCTTCAGGGTGAAGAGCTTCTGTTACAAAGAGAAGCGCCACATAAACTGTCCAACATTTTTTCTGTTGACTCTGAACAGCTATCAAAAAATAGGGACAAAAATCATAGGAACAACGAATTGGTCATCAACACTTTACTTGTGAGGTGTTCAAGGACATTTGTAAAGCACAGCTCAATAAAATACTGAGAGGTATGATGTTCCTTTCTGAACAGCATAGAGTTCAGGGGTCCTATATGGAAATCAGGCAGTGAAAATTAAAGCATTTTAGCACATTCCAACACTCTGCAGATGAAGTGGACCGGGGAGCTCTGTAAAATGCTTTCTGAAGACACACATCCACTGTGACATATCGACATATCAGTGGTTTTAACCAGACATCAGTCTCCATGAAAGCACACATGCACAAAGCAGTTTTCAGTCAAACCCGGGAAGTCTCCAAGCAGCAAGACTGGCAAGATCTAGAGGGAAAAGTGATGATATATGCCCAAGGGTTCTGAAAGTTTGCTGCGTCTTACTCATCAATGCAGAAGTGCATTGCGTTTTCACAGTTCATTTGTATCGAGGAGAAAGAAAACTTGACTTCTTCATGCAAATTATATGTGGGGAAACGAAGGCCAAGCGCATTGCAAAAACTTCTGTAAAATGTGGAAGGCGGCTGTTGTGGACAGCTTCAGCAACCACATTACTTGCCTCAGAGGCCTGTAGACCCTTGAGCAAACCCTTGAACCTGAGTGTTCTTCAAGTGTTGCACTGTGGCAGCCCTCTGCTCCCATTATGTGTAGTCAAGGTTGACATGGGTTGAATGAAAAGAGGGCATTTCCTAGGGAACAATTTCAGATAAATTTAACAATGCAGAGTCTTTCAAATCCGTTCTCAAGTACTGTGTCAACAATGTCGACCAAGTCCCTCAGCATTGTACAGGTACTGGTGGTGAAAGGGGCTGAGGGCAACAAAGAGGCCTTGGAGGTGCCAAGAGAAAGTAGCTGCAGTGCCGCACCTCACCTCACCTCACTCGCTGCTGATGGTATGCTTCGAGGGAAATGGAAGACTGAACCACTGTGGCCAGGTCAAAATCACCAGCCAGCCCTCGGTCGCCGCAAGCACGACCGCCGTCATTACCAAGGTCATGAGACAATTGTTTCAGTAGCATCCTGGTCGACGGACAATCAAGGCGCATCTTACCCTGTCATTTTCTTCACTTTGGACCTTTGGACTTCACCAAAGTCATTTTCCAGGTTCAGTGTTCAGCTGCACCAAGCGGGATGCGAAGAGAGATTTTTTTGTAGATTGCCAGCAAACCACGCAAAAGGGGGTTATGGCGAAAAGTGTGGAGAACTGTGAGCAGAACATGCAGCAAGTATAACTCTCACCCCTAACCTCATGTTGAAAAGAAAAATATGTGTGAAATAGAATCGCACATAAAGGCAGTTTTCAAAAGCTCTCAAAAGTTCAAAAAACTACTGTCAAAGGTTTATCGGGTTTATTGAGTGCAATAAAAACCTGGTGACTATAAGTTTAGACTTCGACAACCGCTGACACATTGCTGCAATGTTCTTGACAAGATCTCTCTTCCGTTTTCTGTTGTCCTCATGATGTGCCTTCAGCTGTCCTTCAGATGTTTTCCCTTTGCTACAGCTCAATGTGAACTGAGTGACTGAAGGCTGGACTCAGCAGACACCCAACGATTGGCAGGTCAACACTGAGCTGGATTTTTCCAAGTTGACTTCAGGGCTGGTGATGACGTCGCGGAAAACAATTTTTCCACACTGGAGCATGGCACATTGAAGTTCTCCAACCTGGGGAGGGGGATGTGTGCATTAAGAAAAAATTTTATTTAAAAAATAAAAAAATTTAAAAAAAGGAAGGCAACCGCACAGAGAGACAGGTTTCATGTATCTGTAACTGTAAAGGATCTTCTATATTTTGAGTGTTTTCCCCTCACATCTGCCTCAATGGAGCGGCAGTCACTACAGTTGCAGTTCATCTCGCTCACGTTAGAGGGTGTAAGGCATTCAAAGACAAGCGGTTAATGATCAGGTCAGCAAATGTCAGTTGTTCAGTAAAGTGGGGCCTCTAGTAATAAGCGTATATGAAACCACAACTCCATAAGGAGGTAAAGGAACTCAACTTGCATAGACTAACTTTCTTTGCATTTAGCAGTCACCAAGTACTTTAAAGGTTAAGTCATTTCACTCACCATTGGGATCAATATGAGGTCAGTCTTTCTCAAACTGAAATCTGACATTCAAACTGGGTGAGAATGAAGATTAAAAGAAGCAAAAATACACTTCAATGACTCCAAAATCTCAAACACGTTATTTTAAACACTACTTGACAACATTTCTTATGTTGAAATTAGGGCCTCAAAGCATCTCATTTAGAGTTTGATGCTAATTGGTTTTATTTTTGTGGTAGCACCAACATCTTCAGAGATTTTTATTGTAGAGATGAACCAAAAATTTGGCCAAACCGAAAATGCACTTTTGGATCATTTCTGAAAGACCAAAGTCACCGAAACAACACGACCGAAATGCTTGATGGCACAGCACAGCCAGCACATGGGAAAAAGGAACGCAAGCAAACAGCGCAGCCAACATGCAGGAAACATAACACATAATATAAATCTCAACTTTGATGCTGGAGAGTCATCAGCTTATCTTATGACACAATACACGGAGTCATAAACAACGGTGAGTTGAACAGGGGAACAGGAAAATGAAAACTGTCCAACAATCTGCCGCAGTATCATCGCGACCAACGGCAGCTCTCCAACAAGTGCGTCACATTCACTAGCGTCATAACTTCTGAGGTGCATTCAAGAGCACACGATATAGAGACACTAGCGATTAACAATACAAATGCACCGTAGTAACAGTAACAACAGCACTTCAAACAACATGGGCTTTCAGCAAATATCCATTACAAAAAAAACTAATAATTAACTAAGCCGGTGTGAAATAGGTCGTATTTTTCTTTTTTTCGCTAAATTTGGGCCATGGCGATTGATCAGTGGCAATGTGATCGGTGCCCTCTCCCGGTAAATTAAACCCAGCAATTATTTGGGACAGGCGATTATTTGTCAAAATGCATTGCTGCACCCGGCAGCCAATTGGAACCAGGCTGTTATTTTGTGTTTGATTGTATTTAACTTCAGTCTTTCAGCAGTCCAATCAGTTATCAGCCTGTACATTGTAATTTGTTATCGTAGTACCACCGAATTAAAAAGGCATATCTAACAAATATTTAATAGGAATTTTTTTTTAATTTTTACAGTCTTCCAGTAGTCTAGTTAGTGTGTACATGATTATGTAATGTACACAGTCGTGGGTCAAATTAAACATTTTACTTTTAATTCATATCGTGCATTGTTGTAATGTCAGTAACATAAATATTTTGATACTTTTGTAACTGATTTATTGCAATGCCTTGATTTAAGTGAGGTTGGTACACATCATGGCCAAAAATGGTATGGTTCTAAAAATTGACAAAATCTTTTCTTTCGGTTTTTCAGTTTTCAGTATTCAGCCTTGGTTTCCTCACTTTTGTTTTTTGCAGAGAATTTTCATTTCAGTGCATCCGTGCTTCATTGTTGTGCAGTATCATCTCCTCTTAACAACAGCCTGGAAACTGACGGGAATGTTGTGCCATTATGGTGCAAGAAAATCTTGCTCCAGTCCTGCATTGCCATTTTATTATGGGTTGAATGTTTTCCTGATGTAGAAGAAGTGGCCTGCAGGTAAGCCGGTTAAGTACCTGGAAACATCAACTGTGAAGCCAATGACAGCCAAGAGTAGTTCATTACTCTTAAACTGCCCCTTCTCCTGGACATTGCATACGGCAAGCCCCCCAGGAAGTCCTGTCTGTGTGCCAAAGGTAGAGCAGCAGAATAGAAAAACACCTCTAGGGTTTATTTTGAAAACTCTTGTCAATTTTACACAATATATCAAAAATGAAAAAAATAATAAATTTTGAGGAAATATGTGAAATAATGTTCTATTTTAGAAGTTCCACCAGAACATTACACACCGTTTGTTAAAAAAAAAAAAAAATGGATGCACCTCTGCCTTTCATTACCACTGAGAAGCTGCTCCAGGAGGATCCTGCTGCTGACACTTAACCTAACCATTCTGTGTGATTTCTCCATATTCTGCAGTGAACGTGCTACCTGACAAACACAGTCAGAGCTTTCAAAGGATGCCACATGTACAGCATTCGATCCCCACAGCTTTTTGCGTATAGTTTGGTAAAATCTAATCAGTGAGGTTTAATTTTACGTTTAGCTCAATTATATGACTCAAGTCTCAAACCTTACTGTTCTATTGCAAGACATTTTTAAAAAAAATGGTGTTGTCAATGAAACTCCAGTTTACTGTGGAGTGTCCGAAGCCAAAAGGCCAAGACGCTACATTCATGTTTCAACCAGCATCAAATTTGAAGCCTATATCAAAAGAAACACTATCGAAAGGAAAGAGGCTGGAGCAGCCACGTATATGATTCACGAAGGCTGCTGCAGATTTCACAAAGCAGCTGAGTGCTCATTGATTGGAGTGACTTTGACTCAACCCAAAAGTATTTGATAGAAACTGAACACTGTGTTTCAGCATGTTTCTGACAGAGATCCAGTGGAGCGGCAGGACGTACTGTATTCTCTACTGGCTCAGGGATAAAGTGAACACCTTGGAAAATCTTTTACCATCCATTAGTTGCAGCTTATGTTCCATTTTTACAATAGTAAATGCAGTAAAACATTAAAATACTGAATACACTTGATAATGCTGAAGGGTTCTAGACAGTCTGGCCAGCAAAACAGTTATTCCAAAGTGAGACACTGACATGTAAAAGTGCTTGCCGGCACGCTCATGTGTGACGGCCAGAAGACAAGCAGGGGGATTGTTGAGCACGTTGATTGAAAGCAGATGCAGTCAGCCTCTGTTTCTTGAAGAGCCTGGTGTGACTGTGCATCCCTCAGAGCCCGGCACTGTTCAGATGTGGCCCTGAGGTAAACAGCCCCCTCCCCCAGCCCTACTCTGGGCAGGAACGAGTGGTTTGAGGTCAACCAGCTCACGTGTCTGCGTCTCCTGCTACAGCATGTGGGCTAGAAATTCCACCACCCCATCGTTTCAAATTGCATGTTTCCTGGCTCGAAATGAGTGCACACACACTCTCCCAAAGCACACACATTACAGTGCAATGCACAAACACACAACTAAAAAGTCCTTATTTAAGCAAAAAAAAGGAAACTGTGCAGCCATGTGGGCCAAATCTTTCACAGCATTGATTAATATTAGAGCTGGGCAACGATTAAAACATTCCGATCACAGCTAATCTTGTGATTTCCCTGATTAATCATGATTAACTGAATTGTATAAGGAAAATACAATAATGAATCCAAAAGTAGTGTATTGTGCATTTTTATTCACCCACATGAACAAAAGTGTCCAAGCATTTGTTGTGCAAACAATAAACTCAGCAGTTAAGAAGAAACGGTTAACATTTTCAGTGAAAATATACTTAAGAAATTTAGATACAAAAATGCAAGTCTATTGCCACAGCTCGGGCTCTTAAGTTACCCTGATGGCCAAGAAAAATCTTGAAAAATCTGAAACAGACAATTTCAGAAGTAACAGCAGAAACATTTCTCTTTAATCAGGAAGAAAAGAAAAGAAAGGGTGAAGCACAAAACACTTCACTGCTCGGACTTCTCTTACAGGGGACCTGAATGTAAAGTCCATGATGGTACTGGAGTTTTTGTGGAGAACCTCACTCAACTATCACACGCTGCATTTAACACAGTCTGCTGAAGCCTCGCTGCACTTTCTGCTTTGTTGAATGGGTTGCTCATATCAACAGTGTGCTTCGCATTAAGATGATATTTTAGATTGAAAGTACTCCTGTGATAAGAAAGTTCAGCTCGGCACAACTTTGTTTTTGTCAAATCTGCCGTCTCGAAGTCCTTTACAATGAAAATGACCATGGAAAAGTTTCGTAGTGTTACGCTTCTTCTCCTTGCTTGTTCTGTTTCTTACGCATTTTACTTTCTTTTATGGTTATGTAGCTGCCAGCAACAGACATTTACAAAATAAAAACATGTGACCAACATGCGTTATTGCATGATAAAATAATTGTTGGCGTTAGATTGATGGGTTAACGTAAAAAACAACACATTACCTTGCCCAGCCCTAAATAAAGCTAGGGCTGGGTGATACGGGCAAAAATTCCTATCACGATATTTTTCCCACCCCGATATGAATATATATCACGATATACATCAAATCACAATTTCTGTCTAGCTTAAAGGTTCTCTTTTACTCCTGAGTGAGATGTGAAGATATCAGAAAGTTAATTTTGGTTTAAATATTTATTTTCTGTCAAAAGTTGATGACAAATTTACTGTAAAATACACGTTATTTCAAATAAATAAAATAGGTTCATATAATGAATTAAAATCTCAGTTGTGACCAGTCAAAAGCTTTCAAGTGTTACAGAAGAACACAAACTAAGTTGGCTAACTAAATTAGTTAGCCAACTCCAAATAAATAATAGGTATTAATAAAAAAACAAAAAAAACCCTTTACTTTATACTGTATCCTTTTCTTTGTATAGATTCAAACAATTTTAAAGTGTTGGAAAAAAGAACACAAATAGACAAAAAAAACCACAATTCTGTATATACCCTCAGTACAAATTCAAGCAGGTTTCAAATATTACTTGCATCATGTCTTTGGCAATACATTAACCTATTGCATTTGTGATATCTCTGTGTCTCTTTTTGTTGTAATGCATGGTGCTAGAAAAAGCAGACACTATGGTCTGTTGTTGCTCAGGTATCACCCTGGTTGTTTTAAGGACGACCAGCACTTGATTGGGTCTGGGATTGTAAAGTCTTGTATTGTGCATGCTCCAGAGGATGGCACTGCCTCAGATGGTCAAAAAAAGATTAGGGGTGTTAACCGTCTTTCTAGGAACATGTTTTGGACACAATTTGCAGTGCACACGACTCAGCTTCTTGTTAGACTTTAAATAGCCAAAATACCCCCACACTACCGAATTCCTCGGACCCTTCTTTTCAACGATGGCCTTGTTTTTTTAAGCCTTGTTCTTGGTTCTCGTCTTCACTGATGCTGCAGCTCGAGTTTTCGTTAACATTTGGTTCCATCGTGAAACTCCAATGTCCATGATGGAAAAACAGTGGCTCACACAACTGCCACCCAAGCTTGTCTCTCAGCCTCACCAACAAGGAGTCCACAAGAAAACATGGAAGATCACCGAGTAATAGAATGTTGATGGAAGTGTTCCCCAAAAATTCCCTTCCTGAGAGCAGCAACAGTGTGTGTTCAGTGTGTGTCGGGAAAGCAGGTCACCTTTGTTTAGGAAGAGCTCTGGGTACAACACACAATGAGAGCATTTATCCACCAGAACCCACAAAGAAAAGGACCAAAATCAAAGTTGCCGACAACAACATTCAGACTACAACTGTAAGCAAGACAGACAACAGCATGATTTTTTTACTCACTTACGGAGTTGTGGTTTATACTTTTCAATCCTATAATCACATCAACCCTGCCACAAACCTCAAGGAAATGTGCTTAATGCCCTGAGACAATACAGAGTAAAACCTCCAAGGGAAGATAAAAGTGTGAAATAATAGAGTTCCTAAAGGTCCAAAGGATGTCAAGTGTGGGCCAAAAGCACAGGAGATAAATCATGCAGAAGCCGCTTAGTGTGTGGCCGAAACATGCATTCATTTACCAGCCGAAATCACACAAACATGGTTGAAGAGAATTCTGCAGTCACTTTGCAGGTCACAGGTGAGAAAGGGGGACTTGTGGTTTGAGTGTGTGCAAACAGCTCACCAACAGTGGCCACAGACCATCCGTCACACAACCACTGCTCTATGCACCTCTATCACAGTAAAGCAGGACAGGCAACTGTGTGCAAATGTGTCTCTGCAAAGGCAAAATGCTCTCCAAATTCAATCAATAAGTTGCAAAGTGAATGAAAAGAAGGAAACCCAGGCTTCCCAGGCTGGAAAAGGAGCTGCAGCCATGATGTTGTGGGTGGCACTACATCGGCAGTTCATCGTGGAGGTGCGTGGAAAAACGGGACAAACTGCCTCGTGTCTGTGACACTGAGTGACATCTCAGAATAATCCAGAATGTTTTTTTGATGTGCCTCCCCATGATCAATGCGATGTAAGAATCAGTACACAAAGCAGCACGTTTAGTGTTAGAGTTCAGCATACCTGAGTACACAGTGTTTGAAGAAATGTACAAAATATTTTAAAGGAGGAAACATTTGCAGTACTTCAGTTAAAATGACCGCCTTGCCACCCACGGTGTCAAATCATAACGGTTCCTACTATCCGAGAATTTCTACATAACGGTACTACCATGGATTACTCCTACATATTGCCAGTTTCTGTTCGTAGCGGCCCATCTTGTACAAACAAATTGCAGTGCATAAAAAAGAAGAAAAAAAGGGCGTGGAAACTTGATACTTTGTCTGGTGCAGTATCTTGGTTACTCATATTGGAATCGTGACAACTCCAATGATAACATGAGAGCACTTAGTGTAGCACAAATCTCCACCACACTAAGCAACAATTATGTCCCAGTGCAGCTTGCGATGATCATTAACAATACAAGATAACACAAGGCAACCGTGTGATGGTGTCCCTCAGTAGTGGGGCTTCTGGACATACAACAGTACATAATGAGAAGCAGACCAAAAACCAGCAAGAACAAGCCTTCTGAGGACCAGCTGCTAAGTAAACCCTTTTGGTCACACAACAGAAATGACAGTTTTCATAACTTTGGATCACAGATCGGCTCAAGCCCAAATGTGATCACCTCTTCCTTGCACCAGCCCTCACCATCCTGCAAATTCCATCCAAATCAATTTTGAGTAATTTTGTTCATAAAGACCCAAAATAAGCTACAAACAGGGACACAGCACAACATGTGACTGTAAAACACAATGAACGAATGAAACATTGGCTTGAAACACACGAGCTGCATTGTTTTTGGAGCTTAAACTATAGGAACTGTTGTCTGCTTTATCCTGCTACAAAGTCCCACAAGACAGTGACAACCAAGGAACTGATGGAGAATAAAAATTTGTTCATTTTTAAAAAGGGGGGGGGTTCCTCGATCATCTAGGACACAGTCTGGACTTATACAAACTACTGATGGTGGTCGGTCCATTTGAATAGTCTGTCCGTCGGGACGTATGATTGACAGACAAGTGTGCGATGTTGATTGCAATCATTAATCGACAAACCTTGATTCGTTTAATTAAAATTTACTTTCCACACATGAAGTTGCATCTCTTCAAAAGTTAAGACACCCCACAGGGAAGATAATTGCCCCTCCAACTCATCCAATCCTTGGTGAACAAAGCTTGTGTCTTCTGAAGCACAAACACACCAACACTAAGCTTTTGTACTGTGGCTTTAAGAAAACTTGACTTGTAAAGTCACACATCTGACAGAGGACTTTTATGAGAGGTGGACTCGTCTCTTGCACTTTTATCCCAAACATAAAAGGATAAAAGCCCAAAAACTGGAGGCCTTACTGGCGCCGTAACAAGAAGGCCTGCGACTTACCATTTCAACTCAAGTAGACAAAACATCAGTTCGTTTGATTGATTATGACAGTAAGACTCACCCAAAGTGGTAAAGGCCTGTATTTTCAAAATAAACGGCAACATCAATAGTTTATCCATAAACATGACTGCCATTTACTAACCACTAATGAAGTTTTAAAACCACAAATTACAAATGGAAAAAAACCCTGAGCTTGTATTTTTGTATGCATGACACTATTGCATGTCATCCGCAGTGATTGCCTCGTGGTTTTATATTGAACCAATCACACATCTGAACTGTGACTGCACCAATGCGGCTGCTGCAGTCAAACTAAGACCAAATTGTTTCTGTTTGGTGCAACAACTATTCAATTTGGTAGTTACAAGTCAAATAAATAAAGCTGAGCCATGCTGCACCCACCCAAAAGCATAACAAGTGGCATTGCTAGAAAAAGCCTGGAAAGTTGGGCAACAGTGCCAGGGCAACAGTATTTACAGTTGAGTAATGGGAGAGCTGACAGTCGACAGACTAACATCTGAATGGCTGTCTGAACAGCAAATCAAAGCAGCTTGAATTTAGAATTGAATTTTGACAGACTGTGATCCAAGTTTGTCGCACTTAAAGTTTGAAAAATGGTTTCTGTCTGAAACATAGGGGCACACACAGATATGCATAGGGCCTAACACACACGTGGGACACACACACAGTCTCTCCCAATAGCACACTTAAAGTTGTCTGCGACCTGTGAAATACTGCACAGAAGTGACACACCATGCTCGGCTTGTCTTTCAGTAACTAAACGGCTGTGAATTCTCCCGAAAGGATACATATACAGCTAACTGCACCCTACACACTGACTTGTTCTGTGCAACTCTGAAATAAACAAACATTTGTTGCATCCTGTCTTCAGAACGCAACAGGAGTTTTTGCATATAAATATATTTTTTTGCCTATTTACTGCCATGAACAATGTCGTCGTGTCAGGACACTTTGCATCAAAGAAATTGCAAAAAACGCAAGATTTCCACACAAGCAGGTATGAGATGGAGTGATGCTGCTTTCACTGACCAGGGTTAGTGGACAGTGTGTGACATCTCGCAGCAAATAAATTTATACTGTGGACTTGATGGGGCAGACAGGTCAGAACAGAAAAAGCCTAAAGGCCTCGTTCACGCAATGGCCACAAATCCGGTAAGGTAGAAATCTGATTTCATGTCATGCGAATGGCAGAATACAACACGAATCTCTTTTGTTCCCAGGTGGATCCAAGCAACACATGAAGGTAGTTTTGGACGGATTCAAACTGAGAAGCAAATGCGACTTTGTCGATATGACTGAGCATACGAATGTTGCCGATCATTTTGCTGCATAGTGAGGCACCACAAACTTAAAGGGTTTCACTAATGAAATGAAATGGCCCAGATTGACCAAAGGCAGTCTTAATGGGAAGCTTTATCAATACCCAATTTTTTCTGACCATTTATGAAAGAGAGAGAATTCAGGTGCCAGATGACCGACACAAGGAGCTGGTTCCATAGGAGAGGAACCAAAAAGCTGGATCTTCCAACTCCCATCTCACTTTTACAGAACGAAGTAAAAAAAAGTGTTCTGCTGCAATTACACGTTAGGAACATTAAGAAATGAAAGAGCCTGGTTGTTAGACCAAAACATCATAGCCTCCTCCCATCGATTTCTGAGACCTGATTGTTCCTGCAAGGGGGTCTTGATTGCTCTTTGCTAAACTTGCAGTGTAGACTGTACAAGACCACAGTAATCCACAGCTACTGAGAGGCAGACGAACAATAAGAGACAGGTTTTTTTGGCAGCACTCAAAAAATAAGCGCGTCTTTCACAGGACTGCGTTTCAAGTGCAGTTGGAACTATAGTGACTAATTTAATGAAAATATAGCTTTCGTTCTGCGACACCCAGACGCAGTTTTGAAACAAAACTATTCAGGCATTTTGGTACTGAATTAATGACTTGTATAAATTACCTGAACATATTTCTGCTTTCACCATGAAGCTTTTGACTTAATTTACCATCTCTACTTATCAGGTTTATTCAGAAAGTCAATTTCTGGGAAATGTCGGATGTGAGATATGGTTGGTAAATGTGGTCTTAAAGTAACAACAGTAATACTGCATGTCGCACTGTTGTGGCCAACACGCAAGTCCAGACATACTGTGCTGAATGACAGGATGCTCAGAACTGAACATTGGGAATATGATCATCGTGATATTATCTTCTAATAAATCTCCCCTCACATATGATTTCATTGGTTTGAAGATGACATGTCAACATGTAGCTGCACCATCAAGTGCAGCAGTACAGACAGGCAGAACCATCTCCATGCATTCTGCTTGGAAAGAGAGTTCTCAGACAGGTCATCACATTATAGCTCAGACCTCTGAAAGCTCACAGGTCATATCTTCATGCTGTGGCACTGAGCTGGATGAAAACTCGGCAACTCTGACAGTCAGAGAGAGAGAGAGAGAGCAAGTGAGCGAGACAGAGAGAGAAAGCGCATGCGTATTCAGGGGGATTCAGACATCTGCTATGAAGGTCAAATTTCAGTCTGAATGGAACCAATCAAGGGAGTCAGCAGTACAACACCCTTCTCCTCCATATCCTGCACGCACACAGAAATACACACATCTGGAAAGAGCTAACACAGGAAACTTATCTAGTGTTTTCTGCACAACATTGAAAACAATATCTTTTTTCATCATCTCTTCAGAAATGATTCTCTTTAGAACATGACAATTAATCTTTTCTGATATGAAACAGTTCCATCAGAAAACGAGAATGACGGCCTCATGTCTGTCTGCACTTGCCAGCAGTTGACTTTGGGATATGGAAGAACTCATTCTTTTTGTGAACTTGAGTAAAATTTTTGCAATTGTGTGACCAGAGTTGGAGCAGTACCACATCTGGAATCCTTCAGACAAGGTGTTGAGGGGACAGTGGAACATGACGACTTCCTGAACATCAGAGCAAATTGAATGACAATGACATATTATCCAAGACTGCGGAAGGACTGACTTTTGTAGAGCTTTTGTTTACTTTCACAATAAAATAACACACACAATGTTCCATTTGTCTACATGCACCCAAATAATATCTTTTTGGGCAGCTACGCCACTTGCGTCAAAAGGGCTCTAATTGCTCCTGAATAACAAATATCAACCACAAAGCAAACCTAGAAATAATGAGGCACAGATGGAGAAACGCACACACAGACCCTTGTCCCCGATTCACAAGAGCATATCTCGCAGTACTTTTTTGGTCGAACAGGCTTTTGCCAGAGCTGCTCCTGAGTCTCGAGCCCCAATGTGCAGTTTTTTGTTATGCATTTTAATTCCTCTCCAACTAAGTGGCAGTTCTTTTTTGGACCCAGTAAAGCTTCTGATTGTTGCCACGATAAAGATAATCCACTTGCAAGCTCCTCGTGCACACGCTCACAAGAGTCCAAGCTGACGAGTTCAAAGGAAGACATGACCGATCTTGGCTTCGGATATTACTCAGCTGCACACACATCAAGGCAAACAGAATATTTTCAACTCATTACTGAGCTGACACTCTTATAAGGGAGGAACTAAGTTAACCGGCAGCTGCCCTGGGTCTGAGAAGCATCCTGGTTTGAAAAACGGCATCATCTGACAGCCCCTTCTCAGGAAAACGAAAAAATAAAATTCTCCCAACTTTGTGGGAATAGTTTGGCACCACTGTGCAGCCACAGTGGAACAGGAAGGTGCCATCCCCAGAGTAGAATCCACATGGATGAGGCTGTTTGGTGTGGGAGAACTTGACTGGCCTGCCCAGAGTCCAGACCACAACTTGGTAGGACGACTTGAGGCTCTGTGTAACATCAATGTTGGGCATTACAAATGCACTTCTGGAGGAATGGGCAAAAAGTCCCATGAACACTCCCTAATTGAAGGGAAAACCTGAGATTATCAACACCATTGGTGTGTGTGTGTGTGTGTGTGTGTGTGTGTGTGTGTGTGTGTGTGTGTGTGTGTGTGTGTGTGTGTGTGTGT
>JASSRZ010034477.1:0-16014 GCA_032164315.1 Malacoctenus gilli | reverse complement strand
GTCTGACCGCTGCGCAAAGCCCTCTCTAGCACATCCCAAAGATTCTCAATGGGGTTGAGGTCTGGACTCTGTGGTGGACAATCCATGTGTGAAAATGATGTGTCATGCTCCCTGAACCAGTCTTTCACATGTTCTACTGTTTTTTTCCTTCGATTTGATCTCACCACACGTTCAAGTGATCGCCGATCATCATCGTTCAGGATTTTTTTCCGGCCACATTTCTTCTTTGAAGATGATGGGTCCCCGCTATCCTTCCAGTTTTTAATAATGCGTTGGACAGTTCTTAACCCAATTTTAGTAGTTTCTGCAATCTCTTTAGTCTGTTTGAGAAGGGTCAAATCATTGGCATGCATCAAGCAGAGAAAACATCTAACATCTTTTCCACGACCACGGGATGTGTCTTTCGACATGAAATGAGAAGCAAGTCATTTGCACCAGTTGGGATTAAATAACTTGTTGCCAGCTGAAAGATAATCGCCCATGCAGTAATTATCCAATAAGAGGCTCGTACCTCTTTGCTTAGTTAAATCCAGGTGGCGACTTTTTTTTGGGCCAGGCTGTGTGTGTGTGTGTGTGTGTGTGTGTGTGTATATATATATATACTATAATAGACTATATATATAGACTATAATCCATGCTTCAGCATGAAAACATGTAGTTGCAGCATCATAGATCACAACTTTATGTTTGCTATTTTAAAACCCTAAACTATGTGAGAATTGCATTAAAATGAGAGAAGTTATGACAATTGTAGGTGGGAATACACATTCCTCTAAATGCACTGGAGTCGAACGATTGACCCATCCAAAGATGGTGGCCGCACTGAGATTTTAGCTCCAATAGGCAGGAAATGGAATGGAAATGTCCATGTCGCAGCTGTTACTGGTATCATCAATAAAACTTTCAGTTAAAAGTGAGAAGCTTTGATAAGTGCCAGAAAATACAGTCAACTTCTAAGCTGCTCAGCAGCGGTGTGACTGCTGATATTCTGGCAGCAACTCATTGAACCCAGTTGGATTAAATCTAATTGAGAGTTGCTGTTTAAACTCAGGTCATTGCCAAATTCCTGTGAGAAGTCTGCATTTTTTGTATGTGCACAGGGGTTCAAAAACACATGTATGATGGGATCAATTGTAGTATCTGTGAGTGGTCTGTACCCTGTGTATTTCTGTTTGTCCCCTAACAGAATCTTAATGCAGCATAGTGGTTGGATCAAGTAAAATGTGATGTGTACTTGAAATTTTTATGCAAACACATCCTACAATAAAGACTCCCTTGTCTGCATTTGAATGTTGTAAAGTTACTTTTAAATGTTTTCTGTGCAACAATGTCTAACTATGAGTGCCACTGGCTTTTAGTTAACTCCCCCTCTGCACCGACTCACTCTTTAACCCTGCCACTCTGGGAATCAGAGGCAGTGGTTGGTTTGTACCCAAGACAGAATAAGAGAAGAAGACACAGAATGGAGGGTTATAAACAACTCTTTTAAATGACAGAGACATACCAGATGAAAGGTGGCTCCTGACAAGAAAATAATTAACCTGTTTTTTTGTTGGGTTTTTTTGGGTGTTATAATCCTTTCAAACAAAATTAAACACTTCCTAAATGATCCAGAAACATTTTGACATTAGTCCCAATTCACACATACAAATCGCATTCACCCCAAGTTGTCAGCCGAAACAGTAAGAACTTGGAGTAAGACGAAGTGCAAACAAAACTTCTGACATTCTTACTGTCTTGAAGATGATACAGACAGCAGTAGCGCAAATCCTCTGATGGTTCAGAGAAAGAAACGAGAGGCAGCCCAGAAATAACAGCATGTCAGGATGGCCAAGAGGGTTCAGAGGAGCCGCGATATGAAGTGAGGTTTGCATGCTTATGTTCAAGCTCCCTAAAGAGAAATGGTGACACAGGAGCTGAAGAGCCCGTCGGATGTATGACGACAACAATCAAATGAAGTAATCAAGCAGTACACAGTTAACATCCCAAGTATTATAAATAATTAAAATGGTCTAAAAGACTGAATAAGAATTTCTCTGAGTGATTGTCATCTGAACCAGCCAGACGGCATGTGCAAATAAAAGCCAAAGATCCTCCCGTTTCTCACATCCCAGAAAATCCTCACATCTCAAACATGTCTACATTCATGAGTGACGCATTAAAAAATTGTGATTTTTACAAATTTTGTCATCCAACATGAGCCAAACACACTCCGTTTAAAACAAGGTTAGTTTGTTTCCTTGCTTCTGAGAAATTAAGACCTTTGAAGGATCTGTGGATTTTCCGGGATACTTTTTCATGGGTCTACAACAACAGCAAATTAAAGGACAAACCATGACACCAAACAATGCAATGTGCAAAAAAGCACGAATGCCACACAAGGCAAAAAAGCAACAAGCAACAAAAAAATAAACACTTGAGTACAAAAATGAGTTCAGAACTGGTTTCAAGGATACATCGACTTTTCATCATCATCAGTCCCTTACATCCTCTTCCTTTATCCAATCAAAACTCAGATTATTATAGTTGTAAACATATTGCGAAACAAAACAAAATGGCAAATGTTACATAGAAGCCTGTTACGGAAGACCAAAGCCTTTCTCGGTGAATAAAAATAGTCTTGGAAAGATGAAATAGAAAAACATTGACCATCACAGACAGAGAGAGACGTCCAGAATCCATTTTTAAAAAACTGCAAAACACAGGCAGCGGATGCTTCCACTGATCCCATCAGGGCCTGGACTGCTTATGTACACAATGTAATTATTGTCTCCAACATGAACTGTAAATATTTCAAAAACAAAATGTTCCCTACGCAGCCTTGACTACTTATTATAGCCACGTGCTTCACGTTCAAGGGGTCAGTGCAGACATCTGGATATGGATCCTCCAATTCTGGAGACATCTCGTCGAGTCTGTATTTATGAAAAACAAAATAATGTCTGAAGAAGTATTGCAATATCTTGAGGAAAATGGTACCGGTCAGTTTGCAACATGATAAACATTCCTTTGAAGGTATTTACAGAGACGTACTGTTTGTTTGTTGCATATGCTACACAGGGCCAGAGCTGCAGCAAGCTCCTGAACAATGGAGAGAAAAAGAAGTGAAGAGTGTGTACAGTCAGGGCCTTCTTTTATCTGTTCCAAAGAGCACCAGCTAAAGTGCATAACATGTTTGGATGTGTCCAAATTCACTTCAGTTATCCTGAGGGTGGATAATCTGTGTGCCGCACAGGTTCAAAGGAGTTATTATTTCTGAAAATGAGAAGTGAGCTCGCAGCCTAACTTCAAATTAACCAATCAGATCGCTGCTGTCTCACACTTACTAGGCAGGAGTGCTGGCACTTTGGTGCGTTGCTTTTATGATGTAAGATTTAAAAAGCACTCAAATCTTCCCGGCAAAGGAAACAAGTCTATTGGCCGAGGTCGACTCTGGCTGACCAACATCGGGTGATGCTCACTGTCCACCCTGGACAAGTCCCCAGGATACCTGAACATGGGACATGTTCACTCAAAAGAACTATAAAGATACAGCTGTGGCTGCTGTGTTACAAAGAAACTCTCATTGCATGTCAGCTCACCTGTCCGATGAAGAACAGCAGCTTTGTGGAGGCACACAGGCGCCCTGCTGTCAAGTGAAGCTGCAGTGATTCAATGAACTCTCCTACAAACAGCCGTGAGCACATAACAAACCGCCAGCTCCTGAGGTTTCCACTTAACCCGCAACACCAACAACTTGTCCTCACTCTGGACTTGGCAAGCCAGAAAACATCGAACCACAGGCTTTAATCCTGGTTTATGTGGGTTAATAGGACCACCACTTTCTCCTGCCTCAAGACAGCGGTGCACTACACGCAAGTCTGACTGTACCTTATTTTAGGACCACACTCACATGGCCACAAACGCGGGTTTTGAGTGTATCATGTATAGATATCAGAATACATGTATAGATATCAGAATACATGTGTGTGCTTGGCGCAACTGTAAAATGGGGCCCTTTATCTGCATATTGACTTGCTGTAAATGCAAGTCATGATGATTACGTCTCAGGTGAAACAAATAGCTCATTAGCAACTGCTCGCTGCACAAGTAATGTGTTACTCATCGCAAATAAAAAATGCAATGAAAAGAATTCTCAAATGAACATATCTGACCAGACGGTTTCCAGTAGCAGCTCATTGATTAACCCCAAAAACTGACCTTTCCAGCATTTCTGACCACACACAGTTGCACCAGATGGTACAATGCCAAGTTGTACAATACAGTAATCCAAACATTCAATCAAATGTTAAGACATGAAGACTGACAATGCGGGGGCAAAGAATGCTTTAAAAAGTTATGTTGTCATCAAAAAGTCGACATTGAGAAAAGCAACAATGGTGGTCGCAGCAGTTTGTGAAACATTCTTGCTGGGCCCCCTCCTGTTTGTGCTCTCCAATTAAAACGAATACATTTCATGTATATTTCTACATTTTATGCATCGCAGCCATTGTTGCTGCTGCCTTGTTCCATTCCTGAGAGCTTGGGATGGAAGTCATGTCCTTTTGTTGCAATCAATATTTCGGATCTTTGCTCAACATTTTATGATTCAATGGATGTAGACAGGGCTGACAAAGGTGCACAGTGGTTCTTACTCCTTTTGTTTTAAAAATGGATACACAGAAACTTCACTGTCTGATCACTTGCCACCACTTTTGGGAGTTGTGCCATAAAGTGATGTCAGGCAGCTGAGTCGATCCTTGGGTATCAGTCCCAGAGTCTTAAAAATATAGTGGTGAAGACGACTCATGGAGTAGAACTTCAGCTCCCAAATAACTCTGTACTCCATGAGGCAGAATGGATTTAAGTCACTGCCTGACATCATTCCTTTGGATGATCCAGTCCCAGGAAGAAGCAGAGAGTGCAGACATCTGTCCAGATGACACTAGAGGCTCCACATTGTTGACAGACTGTTTGCTGTTATGATCCCAGAGAAAACCAGTGCTGCATCTGAGCAATCCCACGTTGAATCTGGCCAAAGTAGAAGTCGGCATTCCTGGAGAAGTCCTGGCAGACGGAGGACTGAGCATCGCCCAGTGCACAGTAAAGCGCAGTGCCGCCAACACTGATCACCACAGTAACCAGACAGAGCAGGAAGAGAAGCAGGCAAGAGTCTCCACTGCCAACATCTACAGAGAGAAGGAGAGACAGGGACACGAGAAAGTTGGAGGAACATCCAGAGGTTCATGATAGAATGTTTGTCACAGAGGACCATTACAGCTGGTGTTGAAGACTACATGACTCAAGAGAAAACACACATAACTGTACCTTGATCATAGCCCTCATCAGGAACTCTGAATCGGACACGTCTTTTGGCAGTGGGTTTTTCGGGTTGTGATTCTGAACTGTAAGACATGCTTAGGGTGTCTACACAAACACTCCGCTTCTTCAATATGGAGACCAGGCCACTGGCAGGAGATATCTACAGAGTCAAATAAATACGCATGTGAAAATGTCTGGATGTTAGACACCACTAGCAAACAGTGTAGACAGAAATCTTACTGAACAATAAAAGTACACAGAATCCCTTTTTTTGCATCCAACTTCACCGGCTTCTTGTATCATAAGAGGGGAATACCTTTTTTTGAGGAAGTAATTACCAATCCTGCCCACCAGGTGGAAACATGTCACATATTAAGGAAGATAAACCCTGACCTTCTCTGTCTATGCTCTTGAAATCTACTTTCTACCACAGCAAAACAAGGAATTCCCTTTATTGTCGGAGCAGTGTCGACCTGGCTTCTCTACATAATGAGCACTTTACAAATATAACAGTAAAGTTTGTTTTTCATATCTGCAAATTCATAGTGGGAATAGCAGTAATGGTTCTGTAAGAACATCATGGCTGCTTCTGCATGATAGGCAGATAAAGATGCCAAAAAAAAGTGATCTCACTGAATGGAACTAAAGGGCACCTGTAAGCTCCTTTGAGAGGGATTTGTTGACGCTAATGTGAAAGGAGATCAAATAAAAGTCAGAACTGGACTCCTTCAATATTCTTAAAATCTTAAAACCATAACTTATGTGGACTAGAGGAGTCCAGACAATGCACACACCTCCTGCACAGTGATGAGTTTAGCCATATGATCCAGTGAGGGAGCCTCTCTGATGATGCGTTCTTGCTCATCCTCATGCTCCTCGTATTCCTCCTCTTCCTCCCTCTCCTCCGCTTGTTCCTCCAGCTGCATCGTATCGGCCTCTTGAGAAAGGTGAGCTTCCTGTTGCAGTGAGGTTTTACTGCTCTCCTGCAGCAGAGATGGAAATTTATAATGTGCTTATCGATACAAGGATGAGGTAATCTTTTTGCGCTCCTCCTTTTTGCTCTGTTGCAGACACGGTACTGACTGAAGCCATAAAGCTGATGCACACAAGTCAGTCTAATTTCAACCTAAAGTTTACAGCCATTTTCCAAGAAAATAAATCGGCAAGTGGGTTTAAATTTCTATCAGTTAAAAAAAAAAGCTCACAGTTCATGTTAATGAGAGAGATGCAACTATTAATGCTTTAACTTTAGTCTCATCAATCATTTTGTGAGAGCGTCCTCAGGACTAAATCCAGAGAATCCTACATTATTCACACATGACAATTACCTGAGCCGTTTGCCAATGCTGGGTCTCCCCGAGCAGCTTCTCCTGAGTTAAAGCTTCCGGGTGCGGTGCGAGTACCTCCACAGCTGTCTCACTCACCAGCGTCTCCACCGGGAGAGCTTCCTGGCACAAGGAGTCTCTTTCCTTCGGACTGTCTGCTTCCTCTTCTTCCTCGCCCTCATCTTCCATCTCCAGAGCCTCCTCTGCCTCCTCCACGTCTCTCTCTTCTTTGGAGTTTGCCTCCTTCTCCTGTGCTGAAACTAAATCTTGTCCCTGCTGCTCTGCAGGCACAGACTGATCCATTCTTTCAGTTGTAGAGGGGGGCAATCCATTTCCTATGACTGAAATGGTCTGTGCCAGGCTGACATCTCCCTCCCCTCCATCTACATCAATGCTTTGCTTGTCAGTCTGTCGAGGATCCTCCAAACTCTCCTGGTCTCCCCTGTCCTCAGAGATCTCGAGGGAATTCACCTTGTCAGGAAAATTATTGGAGGGAATGACTGGACAAGAGGAGTCTTCCGCTCTCAGCTCCATCCCTTCTTCCTTCCAAGTGGCTGGACAGAAACATATTGACGTGTCAGCCACTGAATAAATAGCATGATGTCCAAAAGGAGGACAGCTTTGAGCCTTGATGAATATTCTTTTCCCTTAAGAATTTTCATTTAAAGGCTTCTTCATTTTCTCTATCTGATAAAGCCCCAAATGAATGAGCACAGATTAAAGGCAGGTGGTGAAAAAGACAGAATGTGTCAATGGTGGAACCTGAAGAATAATTAAGAAACATCTGCATTAGAAATGTATAAAAGTTGTTTGGCAGCAGCAGGTATTTCTATTACCTTTGAATGAAACTACAAATTCCTCTGAACCATCAATAAATGAAAAAGAGCTGCATAACAACTAAACAATAGATTTAAACAGGTTTTTCACCATCTGATAACTAATTTTTATCCTTGTAGTTATTTACATTTTTGTGTGTGCGTGCGCGCATGCATGTGCATTTTCACTGATTCCCAATAGTGCGGTATGACAGCTTCTAGGGATCTAGATGTCCCACAGGTGTATAAAGGGTGAGAATGTTGTTAAAGGGCAAAGTCTGCAAGTGAATTCTCTAAAACCTAAACATTACCATATAACCAACCGGCTCAAACCATCTCACCTGAGGTACATGGAGGCACTGCACTGCCTTCTGGAAATGTGGGTCTCAAAAGCTCCCCAGTTACACTCTGTCCACATATACAAAAACAGAGTAGCATTACAAATCCATCAACAACAAATGCTTCAACAGTGTATTAATGAAAAACATAAAGGCAGGGAACATTTAAAATAAGCATTGTTTACAAAATAGTGAGTATCTAAATTGAAGACCACGGTCACTGTGCTGTATCTAGCATGCATGCATGTTTGTGCTCTGTATCAAACTACAGAAGACAATGAATCACTTACCTCAGATTCTCGTGTCCATGGTCTATAAAGAAAAGATGGAAAAAGAGACGAACTGAGATCAAGAGTCGATTTAATGTCTGTTCTTGGTTTTACTAAATAAGATGCAAAAGATAGGTGACTCTTCGCTAGTCTCCCATCTAATATTAGCCTGACCACATTTCCTTGGCTATCACCGAGTGTGTGTGCGTGTGTGTCTGTGTGTGTTTGTGTGCGCATGTGTACAAGTTGACCAAAGTGAAACCTTAGGACTGTGATGTCTCAAATGACGGAAAGTGTCGCGCAGCAGCAGCCAAGGACCAGATGCTCGAACTATCACTGCTCAGCACACGCTAACATATACATACGTGTTCAACGTTACACAGAAAGCTGCACACATGCTTCTCCTGATTGGGACTTTACGGAATGTGAAGGGGCGCAGGGTGTCCGAGGGTGTGAATGAAGCAGGTAAAGTATGCGGAGGAGTTCCTATCAAATATTGAACAGTGCCACGATGAGCTTCAGTCAAGTAATTAGTGACACTTTCATGAGCGCATCTTAATCCCCCCCCCCTCACACACACACACACACACACACACGCACACACGCACACATACACAAACACAAAGAAAACATGACTGTATCTTGTTATCTTGAAGGTAATTCATTTGCAACAAGGTGCTGTTTATTACTGAATGTTGTGTTCTTTAAATTGAGACTTTGTGCACAAACCCTCACACACTTACAAACTAAAATAACAAACTGACCGTGTGTGCGTCTGGCAGATGTGTTTCAGAGTATCCAGTTGTTTGGTTGCCAGGTCTTTGGACGTACTTTCACACTGACTCTCTGGAGAAGAAGACAGAGTGATAAGGTTGAACAGCAGCATAAAGTATGTCTGAAACCATGACTGAGACTGAAGCTCATCTTTAAGAGTGACAATGCAAATCAGGGCCATAAATCTGAAAGTTACCTTTTAAAATTCTCCTGATTTGATTCCTAAAACAGTATTTGAGGCACATTGAAGCATCTGTCCACACTGTAGCTGCAGCTTCTGTCGTCTCCTCAACATCCTTCATCATAAATTGAAGTTGTGCTATGTATGATGTTACATGTGGATAATAACTTACATAGCATCTAAGATTAGTGCAAACATCGAGTTTTATGCTCATGTGTAATTGCTTCTAGGCTTTTTTTCCACTCATGTGGCAAACAGACTTTATTTCATTATGTAAAAGATGGATTACCATGTCGATACAGGGACAATAATACGGCTTGGTTCGTCTGTGTGCTGTGTCTCACCCCACTGCTCTTGGAGTGACTTCAGGTTGTCCAACACTCTCTGGTGATAAAGCCTCTCTAGCTGGATGCACCATAAAGCCCGCTGGTCTGAATGTCACAGGTTAAGAAACAAAAATAAAACCATCGAGGAAGCACAAAGAGCCGGAGTTCGTGGCTGTAAAACTGTATTAACACAAGAACTGCGAGTTAAAAACATTATCATCCAATAATATTACAGGAATTAAAGAAGCAGAGTCGAGCTAAACCAGAGGAGATAATAATTTTTAAAAAAAAACAAGAAAAAGAAGGATAGAACAAGAAAGAGAGGCGGAAAAAGCACTGTTGGATGTTGACTCATGTTTATGGATATGAGCAGCCAAAAGACAATCCCCCTTTGACACAGCTCAATGCTTTTTCTCTCTAACCAACTCCCTGTACTATGCATGCATGACATAGCGAAGCTCGTTTTTCTTTCTTCCCTTCTCTCTCTCATTCTCCCACTACCCCTGCAACCCTTACTCGTGCTCACTCTTCTGTCGTCTTACTATACCCATTTCTAAATCCTTTTCTCCACCGTTTTATCCTCATCAAATGTAACTCCATGAGTATGCCTGCAGTGTGTCTGGATGTGTCTGAGCTGAATCTGTGTGTCTCTCTGAAAACAATGGTCTGCTATTCAATTACACTGGATTTATTAAATGATATAAGACTTGCATGAAACTCAACTTTCCAACTAAATGAAACGATAATTTATAAGTCACAAACTGTTGAGTAAAAACAAAACTTGGTCAGAGTTGCATTGTATCATTCAGTATTTGATAATAAGCTTTGCAGATCTCGTGATCTTTACTCAGGAGACACAGGAACTGTTGTGGCAATACCTACAGCTGCAGTTTTACTTTCCTGTCTTGTCATCACAGCAGATTGGAGGTTTAATCCATGACCCTCTCCCCCCCTTCCTGCTGGCAAGACCAGCTCACACAACTAAAGCTCCCCCACCTCCTCTCTCCGTTAAAACTGGTCACTACACTGACACTCTTACATGTTGTTATGTTTATTCCCACCTTCCTTCATTTTTGCAGCTTACTAATTATCATCTTTAAAATGCCTTTTCAATCTTCACTTTACAAGAAAAAAAAGAATCAGGAGCAAAGCCAAAGAATCAAAGAACCATAGGAATAAAGCAAGGATACAGTCTTCATGGTGGACAAAGGCCTCAGCAATCTGTGGGCAAAAAGAGCAAGAGCAACTTTGAGCAAAGTTCATGAGTGCATTGGGCTTATCAGCAATAACAATAGGATTCAGGAAACTGGTTTAAAATCAGACTGAAACTAATCCTCATCAACAAGGTTTCCACAGCAATACAAATGTACAAGAGAGCAGGTAGAAAGCTAAAAACTATACAGAGCTGAAGCAACTGCTGCTTCAGCAACTTCTCTAACCATTAACCTGCCAGAAGACAAACACAATCTGATCTCCGAGACACAATCCAGCCCGTAAGCTGTCAGACTAAATGCATTTAGGACAGACAGAGTGAAAACGAGAGTGAGAGTGAAAAGAAAGACAGCAGGAGAGAAAAATGAGAGACCATGGTAGATACTCTACCTCTTTTAGGCGAGTGTCACTTTCATGCTGCTCAGCTGATCATAGAACAAGAGACGAGTGTGTGTGCGTGAGGGAGGGAGGGAGGGAGGGAGGGAGGGAGGGGGAGAGAGAGAGAGATAGATAGAGAGAGAGAGAGAGAGAGAGAGAGAGAGGAGGAGGAGGAAGAGAAGGAGGGGAAAAAAGGAGGGTACAAAAGGTTCTCGCATTTCTAATGAGGTGAGCTGTGGTGATGACTGAATGACCTTTTTTAGGTAACGAGTGACGTGGTGGAGGTACAAAGTCGAAGAGACAAGTTGAAGGCTTTTTTCATGACACTTGTCCCCGTTTACAGCATTTGCAGAGTGTACACTATTTTTTAAAACTTGGATATCACAAACCTGACCTGCAATAATTCATTCATAAAAATAAAGTTTTCAATTGTGGATTTTGTCAGCAGGCCATCGAAAAGAACTTTAAAAAAAAATTACAAATAACCTTTGAGAAATTTACAATAGTTTAATATATTTAATAGTAGAAAAATAACTTTTCTTTCACTTGTTTACTTTCTTTAGAACCAATATCCAAAAGCAGGGGTCACCATTTTCCCACTTTAAATCTGATGAACAGCTGCAGCTTCTTAGGCAATACTGTGAGCGTAGAGCTTGACATCAATGTTAGCACTTATCCTTCCTATCTCCCTGCCTTCAAATGCACACCTGTTTGCCTGGAAGTAAGTATGGGTCAGGTGAGCTTGGTGAAAGCGTTTGTAAATCAAACTGACAGAAATATTCACACACCCCAAAAACATACATGTTCAGTCATGCAGGCTTGAATGTGAGAGAACACTGAGCACAAAAAAGGAGAATGGTAGATGACTTTTATAGTGTGTATGTGCGTGTAGATGGGGAAGACACCCACGCCTGAAGGTACAAAGTGCTATTCTGATTCTATTCTGAGTGGATAACTTGGATTTAATACCCATGTTACAGTAAGGGTTGAAAAACACTCCGATAAGAGAAAACAACTCAGGAAACCATTAAGGTGAAGAACGTCTCCCCAAAGGAGCAACTGACAAAATCTGTGGTGAAGCCAGAGCGCAGCACTGGTTTGAGACGGAGAAGTTACCTGGTGGAGGTACTGTGGGAGGTGGGAGTCGTCTCCTCTCTGAGCCAGCTGCTCCAGAGACTCCAGCAAGGCAGGACTGGGAACAGGCCCTGTAGTGCAGGAGGGAACTGAAGGACAAGTGGTCGCTGGAGTGGGAGTGTCAGGCACACAGCTTGGAGCTACAGGCCCTGTGGATACAGGTGACTCAGGTGCAGTGGCCACAGCTCCTTTGGTGACGGTCAGTTGTTCTGCTGCTGAGGTGACGGATCCCGCATGGAGACTGGCAGGCGCTTGAGACCAAGTGGGCCCACAGTTGGAGACAGGCTGAGTGTGTGAGGTAAGTTGTTTGGGAGTACAGTCGGTATTTTTTGCCATATTGTCAGTAGCTTCTGAGATTGACATAGAGTCAGCTGAGCTAATGGTCCAATGGACTGATGTTAGTGTTTGAGACATAGACTCAACAGGCCCCATGGTGGCGGGAGGCACGTGCGTGCAGGGAATGGGCCTTGCAGTGGAGGCACCTGACTCAGTGTTGGAGATGCAAGAGTGGGCGTCACACTGGCTCAGCTCTACTGGACTGGCCACTGGCAGGACAGGGGACGTGAGCTCTGGGCTGGTTCCAGGACTGAAAGGACCTGGAGTCTCCAGGAGGCTGCCTGAAGAGACAAACAGCAAACACAGAGAAATTATAAAGAGAGAGAGCCAAAAATAGATTTTGACTGAGGCACCACAGTCACGCTGATGTGCAATCAAGTCAAATATGACTGTTTAAATTTCCTAAACTCACAGTAGCTCTTTCACAGTAAGTTCACTCCAGAAATCATGAATGAGAAATCATGGCAATATTACTGCCATCTTGTTTATCTTTTTAATAATCCTCTTCTATTAATTCTTAAAATGTCTTTGGCGCTTTCTTATTTTTATCAAGTGCAAAGTGGCTGAGGTACTGATGACGAGAGTTCTCCATGAGGGATAAAGGCTTAACTCAGCTTGGGTTGTTAAATAAAAGCTTTTTTATTCATACTGATAACTCAATTATTACCAGTCTGTACGTTATTTCTTTGCAGGCCTTTATTTTCCCCAGATATCCCAGATTCCTCACACAGACAACAGACAGCAACCAGCGAAATCGACTCAGGGTTTGAACGTGTCTGTGATTGTGTGTCTCCATGTTTGACAGCTGCCTACATCAACGGATTGCTGAAAAACAAGACCTCTAATCAAACTCAAAGCATTCGAGAGTCTCAAAAAAGAAGAGATCTGGTGTTTTGAGCATGTGACTTAATAATATTCTAAAAATCTTCAGCTGATTCAGATCTTTTTTGCTTGAAGTTTCCACAGCTTGTTTTCATTCTCACTATACAAGTATGCAACGTCCCTTCATCTAAATCAGCCTAACTCTTACTCAGCGTTTCGATCATGTGATGGAATGACATCATTGCTCCATGTCGGAGTGACCTCAGCCTAATATGCTGACCACTCAAATTGTGCTAAAAACCCTACAGCAGAGAGTGAGCCAGTCCTTGAGCAGAGTACAAAGCCCACAGAATAACTGCAGGTCTTGGCCTGAAACAGTGAGTAAAACAGTAAGTAAAACCTGATTCACCGCAAACTGATTTGAAATCCCGTAATGTAATCCACGGCCTAATTATTTGGGAGAAATAAAACTCCACCATCTGCCAAACGAACCTGACACTTGTAGACAAATCATAGAACAATAAAACACACAAAAAAGCTTATTGGCTCAGCGATATTATGCAAATTCTCTTTGATCATTGACACAAATACAAGTTTATGTTATACTGTCTTGAAAGTTCCTCTGTGAAGCAAAATAAGCCGTTGGGCTGGAAGACAGTCAGATGTCAAAGAAATAATGGGTCAGTTGTTTTTGGCAAGGTCAGATGGACATTAATTAACATTAAATGTGTAAGATGCAAATAAAGTTCAGGAGGATTTATGCTTCCCAGTTAGAAAGCATGAAAGGAATCAAAGTCACTGCCACTCACAATCCCACACAAAATGACGGAGAAATCACGCAAATCGTGCCAGCATTTGCCCCCCTTTAAACCTGAGGACGGTTTTGTTCAGCATACATCACTCATTCACCCACCACAAGCTGGCAGCAGGTTTATAAACGACTGACAAACAAAATCAGAAACATTGAGAAGCACCAGTGAAAATAAAGATCCTAAATACAAAGGGTGGTGGAGACAATCAGGTAAAGAACAAAGAGAGATGGTGGACCTCTAAATCAATGCAAATGTTGCTCCGTGTTTCCTCACGGCACAAATAATCAACTGTTTATCAGGAAATTTGGGGTGTTTGTAGAGTGTAAACTGTGCAGCTAGTTTCAGAGCGATGCTGCCCCCACATGGATAAAACTAAGATTGGAAGTAAAGTAAAGCAAAGAGAAAAGGTGCACAACATCAGAGTTTGCAATAATGTACGTAATTCAGTGTACAAATAATTGCACTTGTTTAACTGTTACTCGTCATGTATGAGTCTTTATCTCTTACCAGTTTCTGAGAAAGAGGAGTCAGTCATTGGAGTGTCTGGAGACTGGCAGCGAATGAGAGAACTGGACTCTTCCTCCTCCTCCTCTTCCTCCTTCATCACTTCATCAGTATCCTCTTCTTCCTCCTCATCTTCCCTTCTACATCCTGTGTAGTTTCCCTTTTCCTGTTCCACCTCGTCCTTCCCGTTGTTGTTGAGACCTGACTTTTGGATGAGGCCACACCCATCTCCAGGAGTCTGTGCTTGTGCATTTGCCTCATTTAGGTTTCGGGTTTTGGCAGTGGGAGTTTCAGGAGAAGGCAGGTTATCACAATGTTCAATCTCTCCAAAATGAACCTGTGACATCACACTGCCCTCCTTGCCAAGCTCGCCTGAAGGTGAAGAAATAATTAATTAAAAAGTGAAAATGCAATCATGTTACACAACAGTTTTTTGTTGTTTTTTTGAAATCAAGTACAGTGTGGAGGTCATCCAGGTGCCTCTGACGCCATATTTACTAAACTGACAGTTGAAACTTGACACAGCAAAAACAAGAGTAGGTTAAAAAAAACAAACAAACAAGCTACCCAAAGCAACCTGCTCATTCACAGCCACTCTTATTTAATCGTACACTTAATTCAACACTGTAGGGTTTATTTGTAGGAGCACTTCTTTTTTGACTGAGGGAATTTGGAATATTTACCATCCTGATCCATTGAGCTCCACTCCAACAGCAACGGAATTTTAGCTTGCGGGTCAGTGCGGACTGTTTGACAAGCCCCCCTCTCAACCTAGCAGAGATAAGAAAGATCAGAAAAAGATGGCGTGAACAACAGCCTATGACAAACACTTGGCTGGGCTCACAGTGAGAGTGGGAGAGGAAAGGGTAAGATAAACAAGTTAAGTGTCATTCCCAGCTTGTCATACAAAACCTAAAGCCGAAAGAGCGGCAACACAAACATGCGTGAGCTGCAACTGAACATATATGATAACTCAAGCTGAAACTGCATTAAATAAAAGCAGAACCAAAACAATCAAAATTTCCCAAACTTGCTAGATACAATGCAAAGCACTATACTGCATGGATTGCGATGATTACACGTGAATGTATAAAACTTACTAAAATACTTCCTAAAACAGAACTGTCATTGTAAATATTAACAGACATAAGTAAAGACTGAAGAATGGTAGATAATTCCTGTGACGGAGTCATTTGCTATGTGCTTGTAAGGAAAAGGTTCACTGGTGCAGACTGGACTCGACTGCAAAGGTTGTCAAACAAGTAAATCAGTTGACTTTGCAAATGAGAGTTGTGTAACAGCAGGCATTGTAGTCTCATGACTTTATATATTTATGGAACTGCAGTGCTGCCAATGATGAAAAATTTGTCACACCTGCAAGTTTCTTGTAAACAACCTCGATTAAACAAATGAAACACTTTTTTTTCTCCTGACTGTGAGGTTTTTAGAAGCCACATGACAGTAAGACACCCCCCCCACACACACAC
>JASSRZ010034476.1:0-16032 GCA_032164315.1 Malacoctenus gilli | reverse complement strand
CACCCCCTCCTCCTTCTCCCTGTCCTCTTCCTCCTCCCCTCATCACCCTGCTCTCCTCCTCCTCTTCCCTTCCTCATGCTCCTCCGCCACCCCCCCCCCAAACCGCAGTATAAAGGGGGCACCTCAGGTCCGTCTGCAGCAGAACTTCGGAGGGTTTGGTTAGAAAGCGACTTCGTTCTGACTGCAGGACTCAGGTAGGTTCTCGCACGCACGCACACACACGCACACGCACACGCACACACACACACACACACACAGACAGAGGTTGTTTTACACGCTGCTTTGATGGGAGCACGACTGCGGTTCGAAGCGCCCGCCTTCGGGTCGAAGCGCCGTGAGCGTCGGCCGCCGTCCCGCCGGAAGGTGGCACCCAGCATCCAAGGCGGCGTCGACCTCATCCCGCGCGAGGACCTCAGGCGTCGAGCTTCCCTCGTCGGCGGCTCGTCTCGGAGGCCGTCACGGCGCGACCTCACGCCCGTCCAAGTTGCTTCGTCTCGACCGTCAGCCGTCTTCATCGTTTCACTGGCGACACGCTGGCGCTGCACACCGTTCAGCCCCCGAAGCACCGACAAACCTTGGCGCGGTTCAGGCCGATCGCCGGCGAGGTTTCAGCAGTCACGGCAAACGTCGTGACCGCTGAAGCCCTTCGCCGGCTCTCCGGACACTCCTTCTGCGAACGGAGCGAGTCAGCAAGGTTCATGCTTGAAACGCCTTCCAGGTTCCCACTTCTAACTGGTCAATCAACGTGCACACACACACACACACACACACACACACACACACACACACACACACACACTCTTCCAAACAGCTTCAAGAATCCACCCTGAAATGCTGCCGTTTGGTTTGTGATTGACGTTTGAAGAGTTCGCTTCTGATCGTGCCGCAGGTCAGAACCACGCCATGGGGGGGCACCAGCGAGTTTTCCTGGGCATCGTCGCAGCTGCCTTGTTCTGCGGTGTGGCCGCTCAGACATCAGGTGATTCACACGGGTCACTTCCTGTTTTCAAAATTGACCAGGTGGTTAGAATAAGGTGCCCAAAAAAGGCTTCGTGGCAGGTTGAGCCACCTCAATGCAACCGATCCAGAACAGGGTCGCTCACGTTGGGCGTCCAGTGCGAGCTGTGGAGTCGGTCTCGTTGTTTTCAGTCCAGCTGGAATGTCATCGATGCTCCATGAGTCTCGTTTACAGATAAAACTGCAAGTCAACGGTAGCGGGTGTGGCAGTACTCGGTTTGGTCTTTCCTTCTCCTCCGCAGCCTGTGAAGACGCCACCTTGGGCGACATCGTCTTCCTGGTGGACGGCTCTGCGAGCATCGACGATGACAGCTTCCAGGAGATTCGCGCCTTCCTGCAAAGCGCCGTCAACAGACTGAGCATCGGTCCCGACAGGGTGCAGGTGGGTTTGGTGCAGTACAGCAAAGCTCCTCGTGAGGAGTTCTCGCTGGCGGGTCACGCGGACCGAGCGTCCCTGCTGGCCGCCGTCCGACGGCTGGTCCAAATGAAAGGCAGCACCAAGACCGGCATCGCCCTGGAGTTCCTCCGGAGCCGCTCCTTCAGCAAGGAGGCCGGGAGCCGAGCGGGCCAGCAGGTCCCCCAGATCGCCGTGGTGATCACGGACGGACGGTTCTCCGACGACGTGGACGCTGCCGCCCGCGCGCTGAGGCAGCAGGGGGTCCTGGTGTTCATCATCGGCGTGGGGAAGCAAGTGGACCGGGAGCAGCTGAAGACCATCGCCAACTGGCCCCCGGAGAACTTCTTGGTGGTCCTGGACAGCTACAGGGACCTGCAGAGACAGGTGGACGTAGTCCTGCAGGCTGTCTGCGACACCATGGAGCGGCAGAGGAACGGTAAGACCACCGGCGTAACCCCACGGACGCGCTGCTCGCGTTTCCTCCAAGCGTGCTTCTCGTCACGTCCTCCGTTTGCGTCATACTGAAAAGAACGGCGTCACCGCGGCATCGTAAGCGGATGTGAAGCCCTTCCGGTCTCGGACGTTGTTTTTTCTCGCTGGCCGACGTCTCCACCCTGTCGACTGGTCGGTCCACGGCCGAAACGGCCTCCGACGCCACAGGCCCACAATCTCCACACCCAACTGCGTCTGAAAACATTTGACTCGTTGTAGCAGCGCCACCCGAAGAAGCCGCTACTTCCACGTAGATGACCACGTGCCCGCTGACCCCCGCTGACCCCCGCTTCTGCCCTTTCGCTTGCAGCTCTCGCCGATAGGTTCGCAGACATGTTCTTCCTGGTGGACAGCAGCCTTCCCGCGGCTCAGTTCTCGGTGTTCAGAGGAGACCTGATCAAACTGATCAACCAGCAGAGCGCCGGCACGTCCGGCTACCGCGTGGGCCTGGCCCAGTACGGCCAGAACGTCAGAGTGGAATTCCTCTTCAACGCTCACCAGACCAAACCGAAACTCCTGGCCGCCGCGCGGCAGTTCCGACTGCGCTCGCAAGCCAACCAGCCGCGCAACCTGGGCGCGGCGCTGCGGTACGCGCAAGGAAACTTTTTCAGCGCGGAGGCAGGAAGCCGAGCGACCGAGGGCACGCCGCAGTTCCTGGTGGTGGTCTCCTGGAAACCGTCGAGCGATTTGGTGTCCAGGGCGGCGAAGGAACTCAAGGCAACAGGCGTCTCGCTGGTGATGATGAGTGCGGAGGGCTCGGAGGAGAACGTGGAGCAGTTTGCCAGCGCCAACTACCATTTTGAAACCCTGAAGGTGTCTCTCTTGAAGAACTTGTTGAGTGAGGAGCAAGTGGTGGGAGCCACAGGTGGTGAGCACGCCGACGCACACGCACACTCGCACTCGCACGCACGCACACGCGTCCTAAAGTTCGGGCCAGTCAGGGACTCCAGCTTCTGTCAGATGTAATTAGTTGTCTCCGAGGTAAACGGAAGAAACTGTGTGAGTGCGCCCCCTTCAGGTCTAAAGTGTGGCCTCCGACAGCTGACGGGAACCTGCGGCAGTCAGTCACGTCGGCGCGAGCGTCATTCCTCCTCTCGCTGAGTCCGTGTGCCGCGACGTCCTCGGACGCATCTCAGTTGTTCCGCGTGTCCCGCAGATTGCAAAGGAGCCAACGTGGCCGACATCGTCTTCATCGTGGATGACTCGAGGAACATCGGCGCCGGCAACTTCCAGCTGCTCCGAACCTTCCTGAACGACGTCGTCGGTGGCCTGGTCATCAGTCGCGCCAAAGTGCAAGTGGGGGTGGTGTCCATCAGCGACACCCCCAAGGTGCAGGCCTACCTCAACACCTTCGGAGACAAGTTCGAGCTGCAGCAGTTCATCAGCATCCTGCCGTTCCGCGGCGGGCACGCCAACATCGGCGCCGCCCTGGACTTCACTTTGAACAGCATCTTCACCCCGAGGGCCGGGAGCAGACCGGGGGTCCAGAAGCTGGCGGTGGTGGTCACCGACGGCACGTCAGAGGACAGCGTAAGTGAGGCGGCCCGCGCCGTCCGCCGAGCCGGCGTCACCGTCTACTCTGTGGCCATCGAAGACATGGACAGGGCGGAGCTGGAGGAGATGGCGTCCTATCCGGCCTTCCGGCACGTCTTCAACGTGGACAGCTTCACCAAACTGAGGCCGCTGAAGCAGCTCCTGCAGAAGAACCTGTGCACCAACATCCTTTACAACGCCATCACCGTTCCACAGAGCAAGGCAAAGCTGAAGAAAGGTTCGACCTGCCGCCACGCACCCACACACACACACGCGCGCTCGTCCATGCCTCGCCACATCCAGCTTGCGACGGATTTCCATTGAAGCAAGTCATCCAATCGGCTTCGAGCGGTCTCTGGCCAGACCGGACCGTCCCCCGTGACTCGTCTGTCCTTTGTCCCTCCACATCACGTGTCCCGAGGGTTTGGTCTTCTCTCACTTCCGTCTTTTCTTCCCCAGACTGCGACCTCACCGACGAGGTGGAGTTCTACTTCCTGCTAGACACCTCGGACAGCACCAGGAACCAGGACCTCCAGGACATGAAGGAGGTCATCGGGGAGACGATTCGCATCTTCCGCGTGGGCCCCACTTACGTCCGCGTGGGCCTGGTCAAGTACTCCGGCTCACCAACCCTGGAGTTCGGCCTGACCACCTACCTGGATGCAAACGCAATCGAGAGAGCGCTGCTGGCCGTGACGCACGAGGGTGGCCGGACCCTGACGGGCAAAGCGCTGAACTTCATGGTGCCTCTTTTTCAAAGAGCCAAGACCAGCCGCGGTTACAGCGTACGCAAGTACCTCATCCTGGTCACCGGCGGAGAGTCCGACGATGACGTTCAAGCACCCGCGGCCAAACTCAGGGCAGAGGGTGTGACTGTGTTTGTCGTCGGAGGCAAGCGGGCCAACAAGGCGCAGCTGGACCAGATCTCCGGCGACCCCGAGAAGAACTTCATGGTCAGTGACTTCAAGGCCCTGAAGTCGGTCAACGAGAAGATCGTGGGAGACATCTGCTCGGAAGGTAGGACGCCTTTCACATGCGCGGCCCGCAGGGAAGCCTGCGCGTTGCTCTTCCTGGTGGTCCCGTCTGAGCTGGTCCTCCCAGCAGGGGGCGCTCTGAGCTGAGTGTTCCTGTGCTTTGTGTCCAGTGTGTGACGTCGAACCCAGCGACCTGATGTTCCTGCCCGACAGCTCCGAGACCATCTCAGTAGATGAGTACAAGAAGATAAAGCAATTCATGGCGGATGTGGTCAAAGGGGCCAACGTGAGCATGGAGCAGGTGCATGTGGGTGTCATGCAGTTCAGCACCTTTCCGCGTCTGGAGTTCCGCCTCGGACAGTTCAACACCTTGAGGCAGGTGGTGGAAGCCATCGGCGGCATGGATCAGATCGAGGACGGGACCCGCACCGACAGGGCTCTCGAAGAGGTCGCTAAATACTTCGACGCAGACAACGGAGGGCGCCCAAATCTCAAGCAAAGGTTGGTGGTCATCACCGACGGCCTGTGCAGGTACCCGGTCAGAAAACCGGCCGTCCACCTACGGGAAAAGGGCGTGGAGATCTACAGCATCGGCGTGAATATGCAGACCAGCAGCTCACAGCTGCTGGACATCAGCGGCTCATGGAACCGAGTCTTCGACCTCAGGAACTTTGACGCCCTGGGAGAGCTCGTGGGGACGCTGGTGCGCAAGCTCTGCGAACCTCCAGGTACGAAAGACAGCAGGCTCCGCCCACACAGGAAGAGAGTAGCGCAAGTGTTTTTCCTTTTTCAATGGTTCATAATGTGCTTAAACACTGGACTGTCACCTTCATAGTCTCCATAATCTATAATCCGGATTTCAGCGGGAGCAAAATGCTCTCCACGCATGAACGAAGCATTGAGAAGTAGAACAACAGGCAGGCAGGCCGGCAGGCAGGCAGCTCGAAGAGAGGGACGCCAACCGCAACTTGCCGTTGTGCACGCAGGCTAATGCTGCTGCTACCTACAACCGTACATCTGTCACGTCGCTGTCGGGACGACGAAGGCACCGTCGAATAAACAGGAGTTGAGTGAAATGGCAGCAGGAAGGTCCCAGCGGTAACTGTTCTTCTCCTGTCCCGCTCCTCCTCCTCAGCTTGTAAGATCGAGAACGCTGACCTCATCTTCCTGGTGGACAGTTCCTCGACCATGAGCGCCGCAGAGTTTGGTGCTGCGAAGGCTTTCATGGACTCGATGGTCAAGCTGACCACAGTGGGTGAGGCGCAGACGCAGGTGGGCGTGATCGTCTTCTCTCAAAGCGCGGAGTCCACCTTCTACCTGAAGGAATCCAAGTCCAAGGGGCTGGTCCTGCAGGCCATCAGCGGCCTGGCGCCAGCCACGCAGCAGACCGCCACCGTCCGCGCCCTCGAGTTCTCCCTCAAGTCCTTCGAGCGGGAACACGGCGGGCGGAAGAGGCGTCAGATCCTGGTGGTGATCTCCGACGGAGCGTCCGCCAGCCTCAGCGCGCTCGCGCAGGCGAGCAACGCTCTCCTGGAGAACAACGTGTCGGTGTTCGCCGTCGGGCTGAGGAACGCCAGAAGGGAGGCGCTGGAGGTCATCGTGGGCGACGACCCGTCCAGAGTGTTCATGACGGAGAACGCCGAGCAGCTGGAAGTTGTTCACAAGACGGTTTACCCGGTTATCTGCAACGTGACGAAGGCAGGTGAGGCAGCGCGGCCCATCCGTCAAACATCCGTCCCGTTCAATGCGATGTGAGTTTACTGTTGACGCTGCTGCTCTGAGATGACACGGTGATGCCGACTTCCTGTGCGTTGCCATGACAGCGTGCAACAAGACGGACCTGGTCTTCCTGCTGGACAGCTCCAGCGCCATCAGTCCAGCTGATTACCAGCAGATGCTGAACTTCACGGGCGAGGTGGCGAGAAGCTTCCCGGTCGGGAGGGAGACGGTCCGCGTTGGGCTGGCTCAGTTCTCCGACGATCCTCAAGGGGAGTTCTTCCTCCGAGAGTACGTCAGGGAGCAGGACGTGCTGCGACGCATCCGCACGCTGCGGCGCCGAGGAGGAGGGACCTACATCGGGAGGGCGCTGGACTTCATGAAGACGTTCTTCACGCAGGCGGAGGGCAGTCGCCCGGGTGTCCCCAGGAACCTTGTCCTCATCACCAAGGGCGACTCCCGGGACGATGTGTTGCGGCAGGCCGAGTTTCTGCGCAAGCATCTGAGGGTGCAGATTTTCGTCGTCGGAGTGGGAATCCTTTACGACATGCAGCTGCAGCAGATTGCCGGCTCATCGAAGAACATCCTCATCGTCCCCGACTTCGACAGTCTGCCTGCCGTCAAGACCGACCTGGTGGACAGGGTGTGCTTGAATGACGAGGAGCCTCCAGGTGAGCGAGCGTCCGTTCTCGCCAGGAACGTGAACGGCAGTTGGTTCCTTCAAATTAAAAGCATACGATTGAGCTGTCACGTGACAGCCAGCTCAGCCAGAGGACACTCACTCAGATGTCTCCGCAGACCAAGATTGCACCATCGATATCGCCATTGGATTCGACATCACCCTGCCGAGCCGCACTCCCCCGGACCAGCTGGAGAGGATCGTGAACGAGGTCTTCCGCCACATCTCCTCCGTGGACAAACTGTGCTGCGTGTCCAACGAAACCAACCAAACAGTCCAGACCAACATGGCCTTCCACCTGTTGGACATCGCGGGGCAGTCCGTGTTTGACACCGCCTTTGAGGCCTACAGCGAGCAGGTGCTGAGGAAAGTCCTGATCAAAACACTGACGGAGGCCACCTACTTTAACTCCGCCTTCCTGGACTTCTACAACAACCTGTTCAGGACCAAGTCCTCTGCCAGAGTCAAGGTGAGAGCGCCTTTGGTTCCGGCCGGACTGTGTCCGTCTCTGTACCGTTTGGACAGGGAGTGAGGCTTCGACCGGGTTTTTCAGGTGCTGCTGGTCTTCTCCGACGGACTCGACGAGGACGTGATGAGCCTGGAGAAACGTTCCAACCTACTGAGAACCTCCGGTAGGAAGCCTGAGCCTGTGCTCGCATCGTCCCAGGTTCTATCCTGTCCTTTCAAGTTCCCTCTGCGGACCAACTGTTTTTCTTGTCCCTTCTGTCAGTCCTCTCTGTCTTTATGCTTGTCCTCCCAGTCCCCTCTGACGGTTGAGTCATCTGAGGGTCTCTGATGGTGGTGCAGGCGTTCAGGTTCAGTGGTGTTCAGCTGTGTGCTGCTTGTGTTGTGTTGTGTTGTGCGTGCGCAGGCGTCAGTGCTCTGGTTGCCGTGGCTCTGGACGGCGCCAACCCCATTCAACTGCAGATGGTGGAGTTTGGCCGCGGCTTCGGCTACGAGCCTCCTCTTCAGATCCACATGCCGGACCTCAGCAGAGTTGTGTTCAAGCAGATGGTAAGTCCACGTTCGTGGGTTCCCTCGTAGAGTTCTGATGCTTGTGGAGAGCCCTGAGGTGACTGAGTGACTCTGTGCGTGCGTGTCAGACTTGGTGGGGACATCTAGTTTGCAGCGTGTTGCACACTAAGCGCGTGTCTGTCTCCTGATTGTCCGCAGCGCACCGCGGCCCACCGAGACTGCTGCAGAGTTGGCTGTGAATGTTTCGGCGATGAGGGCCAGAGAGGCCCTCCGGGGGAGCCCGGCCCGAAGGTGGACCCGACACCCGTCGCTGCACCACCACTTTGTCATATTGCACAGAGTTCAGACAGTTTGCAGGCAACAAGTCGGAAGCATTGCGGAAACAGAGTGACCGGAAGGACGGCGCTTCAGGGGGGCCGATTGGGGTCTGGGTCTGGGGGGGCCGGGGGGGCGATAATAAAAAGCGAAGGCACATCTCTGGCAGTAGTTTGCAGTATGTCTGTTCCACCATCTGTCTCACTGCGCTGAGTGTGTGTGTCTGTGAACAGGGCGAGCCCGGCTTCAAGGGGCAGCCAGGGTTCCCAGGTGACGAGGGCCCCTCGGTAAGAACCTCTTCATGCTGTAGGCACCGCACAGCGACGCGCAAGCGCGAACATTTACTCTGTGTGTCTGTCGCGCTCCGAGTCACCGCCTCACGCCTTGCTGCGCTTGGACATTTCAGGGACCCAGAGGACCTACGGGACCACCAGGACCTCTTGGCTACAAGGGCTGTCCTGGACCCAGTGGACTGAAGGTAAGACGTTCCCAGAGTCTCACCGATTGGTTCTCACCTGCCAACGGAGCCGCACCGACCCCAGAGCGGCACTCGCGTGTCCTTAAGCTGGTCGAGACAAGTCTGAAGTGGACCCTCAGTTGAACGTTGCTTCAGTGGAGACCAAACGAATGTCAACTCCTTTGGGGCTAAAAAGTCTCTGCTGCGACAGTCATCAGCTTCAGTCTCTGCAGAGAGACGACCACTTCCTGGTCTGCTCCGAGCAAAAACACACAGCTGTCCATAAAAACACCTGCTCACCTTCAAAACAGGGCAGACTGGAAGAAAAAGCACGGCAGTCAATTTTGTATGCTTGCAGCGTGGTCGGAAGATTGTGCAGGGGTTGTGCGTCTGTGGGATGTGTGTGTGACGAAGCCATGTTGTGTGTCTGCACAGGGGTCTCGAGGCATCGCTGGGAACAGGGTGAGTGACTCACAGCTGCAGGAATGTAAACCTGCAGGCACTTAGCCGGCCAGAGGGCTTTGAGAGGCACCACAGCTTACTGTCGTCCATCACTGCTGCAGGGCAACAACGGTGACGCCGGCCTGGACGGAATTGACGGAGAACAGGTACCGCTGACCCGGCGTGCAGGGCTGCTGCTGCTGCTGCTGCTGCTGCTGCGTTCGACTCCTGTGTTCGGGTGTCCGTGTTGTGACGTCGCTGTGTTGTTGCGCCTGCAGGGGGTGACGGGGTCGAACGGACTCAATGGCGGGAAGGGAGCTGCAGGAAGCCCGGTCAGACTGTCCTTCCCTCCTTTTTGGTGAAAAGCAGTGGAATCTAATCGTAAGGCCTAACCTCTGACCTCTGACCTCAGGGTGTCCCGGGTGTCCACGGGGAACCAGGGCCCAAAGGAGAACGAGGACTAAGAGGAGATCCGGTGAGTGTTCTTAGTTTGCAGGTCTTCGAGGACAAAAGACCACGACTGCAGAAGGCCAATGACTGTGTTTCTGGCGTGGTTGGCTCACTGACCCTGAACTCGGGATCAAGCGTTTGCATGTCAGGTAGCCGTTTTCGCAGGCGATCACTCTGAGGTGGAACCTGGAGTCTCCCCACCCTCCATGCTGATCACCGCGTCCGTGGATCTTGGGACAGTCGAGTTCTGCCCGAGCGGCCTGAAAGCTGCTCTTGGAACCAGAGGCTGGTTGGTGTGAGTCCTTAGACTTGCAAGAGATAAAGGTGGCAAAGTGAGAGACACTGTTCTCCCCACCTCTTTGGGCCCTGGAGCTAGGCTGCCCCCCCCCCCCAACTACTCCACAGCCCACTGCGAGTGGGATGTTGCATACTTGCATGCTCAGAAAGCTGTTCATCCCGCCACATTTCATCCTGATCTGTTGAGACAGAGGCAAGTGAGACCACCTCGCCGGATGAAGACGGGCTCCATAAACGTCCATCCATCATATGGATGGCGGTCCGAGTAATGCATACAGTTTACAAGTGGGCTCCACATCAGGCCGAATGTTGACACAACAGCTTGCTCGGGGTGAGTGGTCCCTCCAGATGTGGAGACCTGCCCCTGATCCCCACCTCAAACTCTTCCTGTCACTAAGTGTTTGGATGGCTGCCCGGTAAACATCCGGGGTCGGTTGCTCTCTGAAACTCGGGCGCTGCGCTTATCTCGGGCCAATAAAAACGTCCTGCCAGCGGCGAGGACTCTCCAGCACGCCGGCCTCTTATACGATGTTTACATGCTGGGAGCGCCTCAGCGCTCACGGGCCTGCAGGACTCAGCTGGTCCCTCTTCTGACGAATAAACAGACATCATCAGCAGCAACAGGACGCTGCCTTCAGGAGTCACAGCACTGTGTGACATTTTCACTTTGTGGGTTTTTGTGTGTGACAGGGCGAACCAGGCGCTGATAACACCAACGTAGGACCCAAAGGAGACTTCGGCAACCAGGGGATGCCGGTAAGACACGCCCCCACCGCCTTCGGCAAGACACAGAGCGAGCGCTCCTCCAAAGCTCCCACATTCTGGCCAGCGCTCCATCATCCACCCTCACTCACGCAACGTCAGCAGCATGTGCAACAGAAGTGGCGGCTGGAGGAAGACCAGTTGCTTCCAGTGAAAAAGAGCTGAGGACCGTTGGTCTGACAGCTTCAGTGGGACGTTCTGGAGAGACACACCCGAGCGTCTCGACATGGGACAGGACTCGGTCCTTCGCCTTTTACGGCCACAGGAGGTGAAGCTGAAACTGCTCTCTGCACCCCGACTGAAATGAGTCGTGCTGCACACCTGCCTCACTTTTGCTGTTCAGATGAATAAACCAACAAGTCGCACCACACTGATCAGGCCGATCTACTGTACGTTGCTCAGAATTTGGGCCGCATGGTTGCTGGAGAGCAGGTGCTTTGTAGTCAGAGTCCCAGTGACCTCATGCAGCGTTCAGTGGGTGTGGCCAACAAACACTGCTAGCATTTGATCATCTTTGGCTCCTCCCACATTAACACTGATGATGTCACAGAGCTGCACTCCTGCTATGTTTCACAGGGACAACCAGGACCTGATGGCAGGCCGGGTCAGCGTGGAGCAGACGGATACCCGGTGAGAGCCGCTGTCCTTTCACAATAAAATGCTGCAGCTCTTCTAGACAGCAGACAGAGAAGAAATGTGGAGCCACAGCGCCACCTGTAGGAGAGCAGCAACCCTGGGTTAACGCTTCGGTGACCCTGATCACATCCAGGATCTGGCTCTACCAGTTATTGCCAGTTACTGACAGAGACTCAGTGCGTCCGACTAACTGACGGACGGACGGACGGACGGACGGACAGACAGGTTGGTCCATCTGGTGTGCGAGTCACGGACCACCTGAAGCCCAATCTGAACCAGTCTCGGTCCCCAGTGAGACTCCAGTCCGTCGGATCTCGGCCCAAAGTGAAAATCGCATGAATTTTCACTCTCTCGACAAGTCGGCCTCGTGAAGGAGAAGTCCGCTGTTTTCTGTGCAACAGATCGCACCTTCAGGGATGTCAGGTTGTTTCTGTGCAGGGCTTTGTTTGTTTGTTTTGTTTGTCACTCTCTGGCGCTGCTCTCACACAGGGTCTAAATGGGAGACGAGGCCCGAGTGGTGAAAAGGTGAACACCTCTCCACAAGTCTGTGATGCTGAAGCTTGGAGTGGCTTTGTGGGTCTCACGTCCCAGTTGTGTCCCTGCAGGGTAAAGCTGGCCCACCTGCGGCTCAAGGACTCCCTGGGATTCCCGGAGCTTCAGGTCCACATGTGAGGAAGACATCTTTGGGCTTCTCTCTGCACGTTTCGTTCTCCTGGATGAAGGCTGACTGTGTGTTCTCTGCAGGGAACCAGAGGGGGCAAAGGAGACAAGGGACCAGACGGACAGCCCGGCTTTCCAGGACGTCAGGTCAGAACCACGAGTGACCACCTCGGTCGGTCCCACTGAGCCGCCTTGAGAGGGGGGAGATGGCGGGCAGAGGCTGCGTTTCTGCCTAATAAGCAGTGCCACCAGAGGGTGCTGCGGCCACAAAATGGGAGTGGGAACTCTCCAGCACCATGGATCCTGCTCATGTTACACAATCACATGCACAGGATAGGAACCATGTTACCATAGCAATGAGAAATGCCCCAATAGGGATTTGCGGTAGTAAGTGCCATTTCCAGTGAAACCTTCAGCAAGAGATGACACTGGCTGCTTTGTACATCGGTCAGTGTAACATGGTCCCGCCGCCCTGCTAATGACAATCCAACGGTGGAGTGGCGCTACTCCCCAATCCCACCTGAATGAACGTCGCTTCATCCAAAACTCACTCAAAAAGAGCTTCAGGACGTCCCTGCTGCTCTCAGCCTGGGATTTTCCGTGCAAACTGCTTCGAGCTGAGACACGAACGGAAAGGCGCCGCAGTGTCCCCATCACATTCACAGCCGCAGCTTGCGCGTGGCGTGTTGCCGTAATTAACGTTGCGGCTGCATGTATTGGACAGATTTCTGAAGTCACAGACAGCGGGGCTCAAGAGAAGGACACCGAGTACAAGGTGGTCATTCAGAGGACACCTGGACATCCTCCCTGGTTACACCGTTCAGCTGACAGACGGTGACTGGAACTATGAGAGCTTAAAGCGAGAGATCAGCAAAGAAGTTTGTCGCAGTCACTTAGTGTGGAACCAGCCACGGCAGTTGGTTCTGTGGAGCCGCTTTATCCCGCCAGGCATTTTAGTGCCATACTACGACCATCAGCAACTGCAATCGTGCACATCACTCATTGGTTGATAGGCAGATTGCTGGCAGAAGGACAGATACCGACTGATCCTGACTGTGAGCCAAGATTCTGGTGCGTCCCCAATGGGAACTGCCCATCGTTTGACCTCTCAGCAAGAGCTCGGCTGATGGTGGGTTTGTTTTCACCTGCAGGGTGCGCCAGGATTGGATGGAGGTACAGGACGGCCTGGGAGTCCCGGACCGAATGGACTGAAGGTGTGTGACCGAACCTCCTGAGAATCGGAGTCCCGGATGTGTGTCGGGACATCAACACCTACCAGCCAAACAAGACTCAAGCAGAATACAATACGTCAGACATTGTAGGAGTCAATCACTCATTCTGTTGTTCTGAAGGGCCAATTGGGAGATCCAGGTGTGAAAGGCGTCCCAGGACCTCTGGGACCCAGAGGACTGCCGGTAGGTGTCATGTTTGCATTTGATACCTACGATGAGGTCCAGTCCTGTGATGATCTATGATCTACCCCCAGGGCCTGGATGGGAGAGATGGTTCTGGACCTCAAGGGTCGAAAGGGGTCAAGGTACGGTCGGCCTCAGGAACATGCAGTGGCACAAAACAAGGTTCTTCCTGTTGGGGACGGACAGATAAATGGAGGTTTGATGGAGGAATGTTGATGAAAACAGCTGTGTCAGCAGAGGCATCCGCTGAAGCCCTGGTGGTTCCTCACGCACGGGGGGGGGGGGGGGTACGTTTGGTTGCACCCTATTGGCTTTAATGTTCCACTTGGTCTGGAAGTAAAGAGCTGCGCCTGAAGCAGACTGTAGGAAAGTCAGTGAGTAATTAACCCAGTGAAACACTCCTTAACGTGACTTGAATGCAGTAGCTGGAGCGACTGACTTGTATGCATGAGAAAAGGAGCATGTAGCATCTCCTGACTGTGCTCCTCGTCTGTCCGTCCAGGGAGATCCTGGGTTTCCCGGTTACCCCGGTCTGCCGGTGAGTCTTCTGGCCTCAACATGTCTTTTACCTGCCAGACATGAGAAGGCTGCCAGGGACTTATGGGTGTTGGTTGGTGGTCTCTGTTTTCAGGGTGAGGAGGGTCAGCAGGGATCCAAAGGATACCCAGGAAGAGACGGACCTCCGGGGCGCTCAGTGAGTTCTGACTTCGTGAACACTGTTGCGATTCCTCAGCCGGGCTTTTTGCCACTGATGACTTCTGTGTGCTGTTTTCAGGGATTCGCAGGGAGGCCAGGAACCCCAGGAGAGGACGGAGAGCCAGGCAATCCGGGACACAGGGTAAGGGGGTCGAACTGTCCTGATTCAGGCTTTATTGGCCATCCGCCCCTTGGATCGTCTTCTTCGAGCCCAAAGAGGGCCACGTCTGTCTCAGCCAAAACATAGCGTCACAGGTCCAGAAGAGATCTGATTTGGTGAGCAGTCCATCGCAGGATGAAGACAGCCAAACACATGCCAACAGACGGTCTGGAGTCTTAACTTAAAACCACAAACTGGAAAACACCAGGCAGGAAATCGTGCGTGACGCCCTCAAACCTCCAGACTTCCTCCGGCTGAGTGAATCGGTGAGGGACTGTTTTTCACCGTCTTTTCTCCGGTGTGTGACTGTGGATTTGTTGCACTTTCAGGGGCCAAAAGGTCTTCCGGGGCCCTCAGATGTAAGTCCAGCTTCCTTCTACAACATGACATGAAGGTGCTTGTCCAGGTCTTCACGCTGTCTGTTTCCTCCGTGGTCTCAGGTCTGCTCACTGATCACCACCATCAGAGCCAACTGTGGTAAGACTTCAAGTTTCTGTCTCAGCGCGTCCTCTCGCAGCCTTTAAATGTCCAACAGAAGGCAAACTGTTCCCACTAACTGCCGTCTGTTGTCCCCTGCACAGAGTGTTGCAAAGGTACGTGTGCCGAGTCCTGCCAGCAGACGTGGCGAGTGCCGACTCTGCCTGAGGTCACCGTGGATGTCCGGACCTCGGAAGGGGTCTGGTCCATCTGACGGGAAGGGCCAAACCTCAGCTGAGGTGCGTGGAGGGACGGCCAGCGTGGGCAGAAACCAGGTGGAACCGCGGGTAGAGATGGCCACCCGGGGGCGCTCCACTGCATCCTGTGCTCTGCTCACAGGAGACCTCGGCGCACTGTGACCCGCGCGGCCTTCAGGGCCCATGCTGCCTCAGTGTGCTCCCTGCAGCAGGTGTGTGAGCCGCTGAGCCGCAGCAGGGCCTCAGATGTCTTGCCTCTGACCTCCCGCAGGTGAGGCGCAGTGCCCCGTCTACCCCACCGAGCTGCTGTTCGGCCTGGACATGTCCGCGGAGGTGACGGAGGAGGCCTTCGAGAAGCAGCGCCGTGCCCTCCTCGCCCTGCTGCACGGCATCCAGATTACGAAGAGCAATTGTCCTTCCGGCGCCCGCGTAGCCGTGGTGGCCTACAGCGACACCGTGCGGCGGCTGATCCACTTCCACAGCTTCCAGCAAAAAGACCTGCTGGAGAAGGCTGTGAAGGGCCTGTCGTTGAGCAACGGGGGTGAGCGCGTGCTGGGCGCCGCCATGCGTTTCGTGGGCCGCCACCTGTTCAAGCGCGTGCGAGCGGGGCTCAGCGTCAGGAAGGTGGCGGTCTTCTTCTCCGACGGGCCGTCGCGGGACCCCGACGACGTCGTCGCTGCCATGATGGAGTATCGCGCCTTCAACATCGTCCCCGCCATCGTTTCGCTGAGGAGCGTGCCGAGCCTCGCCCGAGCCATGGAGGTGACGTCAGACAGACGCACGACTGACACGACACCAAGACAAACAAAGTCCCACAAGCAACCACAACTCAGGGGCGCAGTGGTAGCAACCGCAGAGCGTCTGCTGATGCAGTCTCATGTTAGATCACTCCAACTTGTATCAAGCCACTATAAGGTTCATTGAGTCCAGTCAAGCCTAACTTGATATCGTAATCGTCCCATCTGCCGGGGGTGCAGACAGCCCTGCAGGGCAATCACACGTCCGGCCGACATCCCATCACCTCAAAGTCCCGTCCCCTGCAGACTCACGTTGTCAGGTTCATGAACGATGCCCAGTGTGCCTTGCTTTTCTGCAGTTTCAGGAAATAATGTGTGTGACCGCCCCCAGGTGGACGACTCAGGTAACTCCATGTTCACGGTGTTGGGGCGCGAGCAGGACTGGGACGCGGCCCTGAGGAGGGTGAAGCACTGCGCCATCTGTTACGGTGAGCGTTCGCGCCGGGAGCATGGGGAGCGTGGGGCCTCCCCGTCCGTCTCCTCCGCTGA
>JASSRZ010034475.1:0-16034 GCA_032164315.1 Malacoctenus gilli | reverse complement strand
CCCCCCACCCACCACCACCCACACACACACACACACACACACACACACACACACATATCTCATGTTAATGTCTTTTTTTCCCTTGTATCTCCCATGACATCAGATGTAAGAGACAACTTTTTTATGATAAGTATCACTTGGAAGCACACACACACAGCGCAGAGCAACATTTTTGAGGCGTGTTGCCTGCCCCCATTAAGGTTGTGTGTGTGCTTGTTTGTGTGTGTGTGTGTGTGTGTGTGTGTGTGTGTGTGTGTGAGCCAGTGGAGTTTGCTTTGTGTTTACCTCTGAGCGTTTGTCTAAAGATGTGAGCGTCTACGTCCACTTGCATAAACGCCATCCGATACTCGTGGAATTATTTTTCACTGTGCAACGTTCGCTCTGCGCGTTGCTCTGGATTCGCTCTCTTCCTGTTTTTGGTTTGAATCTCCTCACGTGCGCGTGTGTGTTTTTTAGGCGTGTTTCCGTGTCCTTTACCGTTCCACTGGCTCACATGACCGATGCGGGGTGTTGCGGCCACAGCCGGTTGGCTATAAATCACGGCGACAAACAGCGGCTTCGTGCGTTTGGAAAATGGCTTGTTCCTGCTGAAATGTCGCCGTGTTCACCTCCAACTACATATCTCTGTCTGAGGCTCAACCTCGCAGCGTCCTTGAAGGAAGAAAACCCACACAGGCACAAGCCTGCAGGAACACCCAGTGAGAGAAGCTCCCCGCCAACAAGGCCTGATTCAGCTCGGCAATAAAAACCCAATAAGTCTCGAGGAGATTTATCTCGTTTCAATTCAAAATATTGCATTAATCTCAAATTTAGACATCATCACTTGAAGAATAAAGTGACTGGAGGAACCTCTTGTTTCTGTGAGTGCAAATGTGCTGTAATTGCGCAACAATGGTGTCAGACGGCGTAGAAATCTCGGCCTCCCCTTAGACGAAAACTGAGTCACGTGTGCATCCCTCGCTTCCTCACTGCTTGTTACCAAAGTATTAGAATAATTTATTGATCCTTTGACATCGTCTGTAAAGTCCATTATTGCTAAACGTCGTTTGAGTATCTGTGTTCTGTTATTAAGACACGTTTTCCAACTTCAGACTTCAACTATGAGTGTGAAGAGAAGAACGGGCGTGTATGAATCTTACAGCAACACCATCGATGTTTGAAAGCACCGTTTGTAATCGTGTAATATTCTAATGTTGTGAGACTTTAGATGAAGCACTTCATATTCGTCCAAGCTCTTCATTGAAATTCAGACCAGATTTTAGAGCCATTTATGCAGAAGACCGTGAGGTTTCAGGCGCTTCACATCCGCTGTCCTCCATCGATCACCTGTGCTGCTTCGCTTCATTCAAACATGTTTATTTGCGCTGCCCTCTCCTGAAGAAAACTTCCCATCAAGGCCGAGTTCAACGTACCAATTACTGCGACCAAATGTTACCAAAACATTGAACGCTGCCGGCATTCATCGTCACAGTCGAGTCTCTGAATCAGTGTCAAAATGTTCCGAGCTGCTGCGTGTGAAATCCTGTTTCCAACAAACCCCCGAAAGGAAATAGTCTTGTTGTTTCGGGCAAGTTTTGACCGTTTGTGTGGGGATAAAAAAGGTCCTTTAAATTGCGCTCACACTCTGTCACACAGGACATAACAAAGTCAGCAGCAGACAGAGTACTGATGTAGACCTTCAGGTTTTACGGCAGACTGAATGGGTGTCACAGAAGGACACTGGTTTGATTGTGTGTTGCAAAGCGACGGCTTTGTTGACACTGCTAGAAACGGGCACCCATTCGAAGCTGCATCCTTTATGTGGCACAACCGGGAGTCCGTGGAGGAGAGAGTGTTCCTCTAAAATCGGTACTCGATGACGATAAAGATAAAGCAATGATAAAATTAAGAAAACACGAGTGCAGCTGTTGGAAACAAACGTGCAACAGCTTCTCTCACTGCAAATTGACCCGACGTTACCTGGTGTGAAGTGACCAGAACTAGACCAGAGTCATTGGGTGTCGTCCTCTAACCAGCACCAATGTGCATGTGAGCCATTAAAAGGGCCTGTTGGGCCCAGTTCCAATTCTCTTCCTTAACCCTTAACCTTAATCCTCAACCTTAACCCTCAGTCTTACCTCAGTCTTTACCCTCAAAATCAAGTGTTAACGGCTAGAAACGGGACGCTCCTTAAATGCAGATACTTCCTCAGGCTGTAGGGGGCAGCATTGTGCCAAAGCGGCGTTGAGTCTAATCAAGTCAGAAGAAGAAGAAGAAGCGGTAGCCGTAGCAACAGTAGCAACAGTACCACTGCAGGCCGCAATTGACAAAAGATCGTAAAATTCAAATAACACATAAGCAACAACGAGGTAACTAATCCATAACATGGGCCGAAACTAAGCGAATACAACGTTTTTCATACTATTTATACCTCCATTAACAAAGAAAATACATTTCTAGCTCACTGTATTCGCCGCCATGTTTTTTAACTGTAAAAAAACGCAATGCATTCTGGGTAGCCCTAGACGTTTTGTTCCTCAAACTCGCTCCTCAACTTAACTTCCTAAGAACTGGGGCAGCACTTGCACTTCACGGGAGTGCGCGTTTTGGAGGTTGAGGGTTAAGATTGAGGATTAAGGGAGGAATTGGAACGCACCCCGAGTCCGCGGAGCGTTCACAAGAAAATCTCTATGCCTCGTCCAAAGACTTCTGAGCCCATTCAGCGACCAGACACTCTGACCTGCCGCCGCCACAAATACCAGCCCACCCCCCCCCACCCCCCTCCAGTAAGTGAGTGATTAGCATTCAGGCCCACAGTGGAGGGTTCTTAGTGACATTATGTGGCAAGGGTTGTTTTCCAAAGTAAACTGATCCTCTTCAAATGAATCTTTCCTCGAACTGATGATGTCGTGCGTCACAATGGGAGCCAAGCGGAGGTCACCGAGTCTCCCCACCTTCTGATTTACCACCGCGTCACTGATAATATCCTGCCGGTGCCGTGATAATTTCCTTTCCACATCCTGCCTCCGCATTACCAGTCTCGCCGCTGCATTCATCTCGCACCAAGGCAGGTGGTTTTCGCCGTCGTCTTGGTTCAGCAAATCCGATTCTGTCCAGACTTTTGCTTATAAAATCAAATCCTCTCTCCTTCACTGTTCGGCTGCTCCGCCGTCTCTCTTACTCTCTTCCTACTTTTCTTAAGTAGCACATTTTTGCTTGATGTTTCTTCTGTTTTCTTATCTTCTCAGCCGTTTTTTCTGTCCTTGTTTTTTGTCAACGTTTTACCTCTTTTGCCGCCTTTTTTGCTCCAATTACTGAACAACACAACTGCTTTCCACTGCTTTTTTTAATCAGCTGCTCCATCTGTCACTACTTTTTAGCACTATATTTCTCTTGTCTTACTGTTTACTGTCGCTCTTTTCACTTTCCTCTTCTGTTTTTTTTACTGATTCTTTGCCTCGTCTTTATTACTGGCTTTTGCTTCTCCCCGCTGCCCATTTTACCTCTCGATTGAATTATTTCCTTTTGCTCTTAATCCATCTTCTGCTTCCGTCCCCCTGCGATTTCCACCAATTAGATCGGATGCGACTGCAGAGGGACGGAGGAGGGATGGACCGCTACTGACCGTTACTGAGAGGAGAAACAGTTGTCTGTCCAACGTCTGAACTCCTGACGCGAAAGGACAGAAATGGTTCCCCTCAAGCTTCCTGTAGTCCCCCCCCCCTCCTAGCGGGCCAAGCGCAGTACACCACCATTAGGAGGTGACGTGCGGACCACCTCGACTGCGTCTTTATTGAGTGGCCTCCTCAAAGTTACTCTCAAGTTGCCGTTTGGCTCGCGTGGCTCCTCCAGCGTCGTTTCGGGTTTCCCGCCCATGTCCTCGTTTCCTCACGACTCCCTTCACCTCCTCCTCAATCTTTCTCCCCTCTGCTGCTGCGCCTCCTCTCAATCCCGCTCGCTACCTGTCTGACTCCCCCTCCCTCCCCCCCCTCCTCCATCCGTCTGCATCGCCTCCCCGCCTTCCCCTCAGACTGCGCCAGTTCATTACTCTGCGTGCCGCCTGATGCGATTTCAATGCAAATAGCAAGCAAAACACAAATGGATCAGAGAGAGAAAGGGAGAGAGAGAGAGAGAGAGAGAGAGACGCAAGAAAAAGGGAGAGGGAGGTCTGAAGACTGAGCGGGGTGGCGGTGGCGAGCGACTTCCATTCCTCTGATTTCCCAAATGGAGAAGCATAACCATCTATCACTCCTGCAGCGAGGAGGGCGTGCGTGGATGGATTTCGGCGCTCCCATCGCGAGCGCAGCTGCAAATCACTGTCAATCACATAAAGACCATGTCTCCAATTGTGGCGACACACACACACACACACACACACTGACATGATCGCGAGTGCACTCCGACAATCCAACGCGCTCGTTCATGCGTTCACACACACGCACACACGCTCATAGACCACCTGCATGGGACTGTGAGACTCTTCTTTGATGGTGGAAATAATGTCTGACGGGTAAATGGAGATTCTCAGTGTTGAGCGCAGGAAATGGGGCTCCCCGCTGGAGCGACTTCGCGCCTGCAGACGTCACCGCGGCTTCCTCGCGCCTCTCTGCAAGTTCGCAGGCTTTTCGTGCGCTTCTTTGTTGCTTCCGTCCGATCTGACGGCTCCTCATTAGCGGCGCCTGTCAAAAAAGAAAAATGCAGATCAAGAAATGAAAGTGAAACACAAAAGGAAGACGGTCCTGAAATGAGTAAATCCAAAACATGGCAACCACAAGGTAGAATCGTTCCAAGACTTTGATTGGCTGCGAATCAGAAGAAGTAACGAAACAAAACTCCAAAGAACAAAGCGCGTCAGAGGAGCGCCGAAGAGGTCTGACAACAGTTTTTTTAACTCTGCGTTGAGCTGACACGACGTGGGAGAAGTTACAGCTTCATTAAATCAATTTAAATGTGAACCGCTGTCAAAAGTCTGATGAAATCTTTTCCCCGTCTTGTGTGAAATAAGGTTCGACTCTCTGCTTCATCTTGTTGTCTCTCTGCGAACGCTCAGCGGGCTTGTTTTGTTGCGCTCTTTATTCTTCAGAGTTTCTCTGACGAAGACGAGAATCGATGGGCGGATTGAAGCGGACAGACGGACGGACGAGATGGACAGCAGGGGGAGGACAGACACGGAGACGGACTGGAACGGACGGGAGACGTATGGTGGCGTCCCGGACACCTGTCCTGGTTGGACCCCCGCCTGCACCCAGGTCAGCTCAGCACGAGACACTCAGAGGGCAAAAGTTGAGCACAACATAAAGTAAAGAACGAACACAAGATGTCACAATCACACTATCTGTCGCTCTCTCTCTCTCTTGCTCGCTCGCCCTCTCTCTATCTCTCTCTCTCTCTCTCTCCCTTTCTCTCACTCTCTCTCGCTCTCTATCTCTCTTTCATCCTCTTTCTCTCTCTCTCTCTAGCTCTCTCTCTCGCTCCCTCTCACACTCTCTCCCTCTCTTGCTCTCTTTCTCTCTCTCTTGCTCTATCTCTCTCCTGCTCTCTCTCTTTCTCTCTCTCTCTCTGTCTCGCTCCCTCTCGCACTCTCTCACTCCCTTTCTCTCTCTCTCGCTCTCTCTCTCTCTGTCTCTCTCTCTCTCTCTCTCTCTCTCTCTCTCTCTCACAGTCTCTCTCGCTCTCTCCCTTTCTCTCTCTCTCTCGCACTGTCTCTCTCTCCGAGTTGTTCAATTTTAAGTGATATTTATACCAATTCAATATTAACTTGTTCAATTAATTGTTCGCCTACATTGAGTTTGAGTTGAAAAACTCGTTTTAATTTTATTCTGTTTTGAACATTTCATCTTATTTCAAAGTCAAAACAGTCGGTTTCACTCGATTTTTTTGCCATTTTTTTTGCCTCCTACATAAATAACTGGACGAGCGTTGGTCTGAGCCAAACTTTCAGCGCGCGCGCGCTATTTCCCCGGAGTTTCACTAACGTCCAGTCAATTTGCCTCGTCGGTCCTCCTCCAATGAACTGCGCCGCCTTCGTTCTGAGGGATCAGGCTTCACAAAGAAACCCACGAAAACAATCAGGGGAAACAGATTAACAGCAGAAATACCTCTAATTGAGGACATCTTATATCCAGCTCTGTTGTATGAGTGTGTCAGTGTGTGTGTGTGTGTGTGTGTGTGTGTCAGTCGGAGCCTCGGGAGCTGCTGGGTAATTCACAATCCAAGCCAGCACTTCACCTGCTCTCCAAAACAGCAGCTCTCCCTGGAGACCTACACGGCATCCTGCTATAATACTTAGTAAATTGCTTTTAAAATCTCATTTGCCGTGTCTGGTGGCTGCGACAAGTGATAGCCAAGTTTTATTTTACATTCTAACAAAGTCCAGCTCATACAATATTCAGCACGGGGACCCATGAAAGCAGCGTTTGATCAGTTTAGATCTGTTACATTTATTTACACGGCGGGAACCTCTGGGGACAACAGAAGGTTCCGGGGACTTTTTCTGTTCAGTCGGTGAGTTCACATCCACACCGTGCAGCCTCCACACATCCCGTGCGCAACGTGATTTTAGTTCAAAGGAGCAATTTGCGGAAGCGGGAAAAGTTTGCTGCGTAAAGTCCATTTTTCTGTTCGGTCCTGCAGAGATTCATGAAATCTCTCGGAGCAGTGTAGTACCGCTTAACGGACACTAGAGGATAAAAGAGCAGTTTTTCTTAATTCGATGCCTTGAAAACTGTCAGATGTTGCAGACCACAGAAGAAGAAGTGTCTGTCAACAGAGGAGTAGCAATAGAGACGAAAATGACAGGAGACATTTTCTTTCTTAGAAAATAAGTGACAGAAAACGAGCTCACCCGCCATTATTTACAGGCTGAGTATTTTATGATCTCCGTTAACGGTGCAAACCGACGGTAAAAGCGATCAAACGAGGCTGATGCGCTGCGGTGTCGGTTTGCGAATCCTAGCCAGAGCAAACCTCACTGTCCTCCGTTGTTGCGGTGCCAGAGTTGCGTTGCTGATGAGTCCACCCGTCCCGAGCAGTGACGGCTCGTCTTCGGACGAGGTCTTGCGGCGGCGTCCGATCCGGACGCGCCGACTTGAACTCCGAAAGCGATCTCGACCGCGAAATAAAGCGCGTTATTTCTCCAGCTCGCAAGTAATGACCGGCCTACATTGTCGGTCTTGGCACAAATTCTCCTTACAGCATAAACAATGTCAGAGGAGCTACTTTGTGGGTGAAGTTTTGCGAGCAGTCATCTAGTTAAAGTTGCAGGACTGGAGCAAAGCTGCCCTCAGGAGGAAATACATAAATTAAAACTGCAACCTGCACCTTGGAAAGTAACCGTACAGCGGGGTTTTTTTTGTGTGTGTGTTTATTTTTAGGCTGGTGTTTGGAGGCCATGAAGGGGGGGGTGAAACATTGGAGCAAAGGTCCGGCTGGTCGGAAATCCGACCAGGGATTTAAAGCCCCGTTCGTACCTTATTCATTGTGCTATCGGGTCGTCTCGTGGAAAAGAAAATCCTCCCGAATATAATACCTTGTTTCTCCGCCAGTCACACGGAGAGATAATGAGAAAGTGGAAGTCTGCGTCCCCTGGTAAAGAGCAAAGAATGGTCTGGATTTGTATGCAGTCCGTCAGCAGGACACCTGTTGTCCAGGGGGACGAGTCCGAGTCCTGCAGCAGACGGATCGGCCGGCGAATTTGCAGGCGCGCCACTCAAAGCGACACGCAAACAGTCTCAAGTCCAATCTAATCAGAGTGATGATTGTTTAGGTTTCATCGATCATTAGTATTTCTCCCTGTATGTTACTATTTCGTTTTGCTCTTTTCTATTTAAATTCAGTTTGTTTCCATCAGTGTTTAAAGAGATTTTCTGCTTTTGATGTTAGTTATAGTTTGATTTTTACTTGTTTCAGTATTATTTATTAGTAGTTACTAGTTAGTAGTTATTAGTAGTTATTTTTAGTTTCTTGATGAGTTCAAGTGTAACAACTGAAGAAAATCCTGTCAAAAACTCGTTAAATGTTAAACAATTGGTCCTTCGAAGCTGCGATTTCCGATTCTTGTGGATGCACCGGGTGTTATTGTGAGCTGCTAAAAGCTGAGATGCTGTCAATCAAGGTGTTGCCATGGCGACTGTTGGAGATGGAGGAGAGCTGCCTCTGATTGGTTCCAAAAACTGAAGGCGGGTTTTACGCTGCTGGTCTCGCTAATCGCTGTGTAGCTGCTGAAGTTTGTTGACGAATACGGGAAACGAAGATTTGTTTTTTCTGGAATTTTACGGAGTTTTGTCGAAACATATTTGTCAGAAGAACTTTAGAGCTGCCGTTTCCTGAACTTGTCTTTTTTTTCCCGGCCCTTTCTTGCACAAATCCCGCCACAGATTTCTTTCTGCTCTCTCCGAGAAGTCATTTCACATTCTCCGACAGCTTGATTAATGCCCACCTCACCGGGAGGTTCTTGGTGCTCGGGAGAAACTGCCATTAATAATTGAATCCCAATTTTACCTGCTGCCCGCCGCTGTGTCACTGTTGGTCCAAACGCGTCTGTTTGCTGTCGTGATGCCGCGTCGACTCGTGGGGAGCATCACTTTGCCGATGTCTGAGATCGGAGCGTTGCGATCGGACGGAAGGTCGTGGGGTCTTAACCCAGGCGGAGTCTTTCCGCGCAGTTTGTTCTCCCTGTACATGCGTGGGTTTAATCTGGTCTGCGGGACCCCGAGACCGTGAGCGAGTGCCGAGTTGTCTGTTACCAAGTTTACTGGCTGGAAATCTTTTCCTGTGCACTCCTATAGCAACATTTAAAACCTGCTTTTTGGGCATTTGTGGGATGAGCAGCAGAGTGACGCACGTTATTTGAGCCATGTTTAATTTGCCAATGCCGGACGGTTTATTTCCTAAAATAATTCTTAGTTTTTTCTGACTTAGATGACCTTTTTGTGCTCTTGAGAGTTCCTGCGTTACAAACTCAGTGACCCCTGATGTGTTGTCGTGTCTAATTTTTGTGTATTAGCTCATCATTTACTTCATATTATGTAAAACAGAGATTTTATGGCTGCGGATTGCCACACGAAAAGCATTTTTAACGAAGAATAAACCCAAAACGATGTTTATCTTCATCAAAAATGCATAAAACTGCATTCTGATGGTCTCTCGGGACCCTCCTACTGACATGCGCCCTCTATCTGAACGTAAAGACTGGACAGTCGAAGAATATACTGCAGTACAACTGTGCAGTCGTGGAATAATCCAGGAAAGACTAGAAGTTAGTGCTCCGACTCTGCATAATTGATTTCTAATAAATAAGTGATGATCTGGAGGTGAGGAGGAGACGGATGCCGGTGTCCTGATCCCGGCTCGGACAAACACACTCTCATGTTAATGAGGCATTGATTTTAACATCTCTGAATAATGGAAATATTCATTAGCTGTCAGCGCGGCGATACATACCGGCGGTGGGGAAAGAGAAAGCGGGACGGCGAAAGTGTCGCCGAGGCAAAAGGAGGAGCTTTTACTGCCGTTTAGCTCGGCTCGGATGAGCTCCTAAAGAAGCAAAGCAGCGTTAAAAAGCTGCTGTTTGAAGGCACCGGCGACTTTTTAAGGGAATCTATTCACGGTGACTGATGCCCGGTGTCCAAGCGTTGCTGTTTTATTGATCGGAGTAGGGTTAAAACGGGCTCAAGCTTGTGAAAAGTCTCGGCGAACACCTAACAGACCATGTTTCTAAGGAGGGATGCTCAAAGTTCCCATTGTGGGGACAGACTGGTGTGAAATTTGGTGGGATGGAAGGTACCGAATGTGGTGCTTCACCAAACGCCCCAGTCGCGGTTGTTTTTCTGACTGGTAGATTTCGTTGAAATGAGCAGGATGGGTGAGGAGCGGTGCAGGGAACAAGTGATGATGTTTTGGTTGATATTAAATGATGCAAAATGACATTTTTGTGGCATATTTTGCGGTTTTTGGCCCGTTCTAAAAGACTGTGGTGCCAAAACTTGTTGGAACGGCGTCTTGTCGGAGGTTTGCGCTCTCCGAGTGCGTCTAGTTTTCACGGTTTTTGGGGGTTGGCTTCTGGGAACAAAGTACTTTGAGTTATGATATGCCGTCTCGAAGCAGCATCTGCTCTCCGCACGGCAACGGGCAGTTTGGTGGCAGACAGGCGCTGAAACGAGCGGCGTCCGGCGAATATAAAGTCGGGACCCTCCCAGCCGGCTGTGTGGAATTTGCTACATTTAATGCTCCGTGTCACGCTCACCTGCGGAAAAAAAAAGAGAAGGGGGGAAGGGAACAAATACCAGAGCGCCATTAGGGACCTCTGAAGGGCACGAGGCTGTGAGAGAGATTCCAAATCGAGTTACAAGTCGCCGCTCAGGTGCATCATTTGTCTGCTTTCCTTGGCTGTAAAGCTGGAGCGTGCCGCAGAAGTAAACAGCTCTCGTCGGACGCTTTTTTCTCTCTCTTCGGTCACTCGAGGGTTTGTGTTGTACACCTTTTAAAGTGCTCCGGCCTGAAATGTCCTTTCTTGGGTAAACGAGGCGTCTCGCAGGGCTCGTGTACTGACACGGAACATAAACACCCAGAGGACGACCGGAATTAGGTTTAGCGGCTGCGTGAGACTTCCTGAGGAGACACGAACGAGCCAGTCAGCCAGAGAAAAGCCAAAATAGCACGAAGGACTCGCCGAAGTTCCAACGTAACCGCTGAAGAGGTTAAAAAACACACGCCAAAGGTCCTCTATTGATCTGCATGTCTGCGCCGGATCCGCCTCCGTGACTTTGTCAGCCGGGCTTCTTGTCACTTTGACAAACTGTCCGCTGCGAAGACGTCCCGAGTGAAACGAGGACTCCGAGACGCTCGGCCCGAGCCGCTTGGCTCCTCGTGAGTTATTGCTCCGCGGGGGGTCCGGGTTGCCTCGAACGTCCCGCGCGGCTCAACAAACGGCGGCGACGTGTCTGCGAAACGGAAGCGCCGCACCCGAAAAATGTCTTCAGAAGAAGGTCACCGAGTTTCAGGCGTAGAGCGAGAACGGGCATCAATCAGAGGGCGGAGTCACTGCGTGTTTGTTTGTCTGTGGGCACACTGGAGGCTGCTGAGCAGGTCCTGAACGTAAGGATGCGTTGACCTGCCAGACAGCGGTGGAGGGGTTAACGCTGCTGCCGGTCCCGGGTTCGAACCAGCTGGAACCTTTTTCTGTGCGGAGTTCGCGTGTTCTCCCTCCTGGAGCGTTGGTTCGGATCCTGGTTCTTCCGTTTCCTCTCGAAGTCCAACTCCAGATTGGGAATAGATGTTCCAAATAGATGTTCAAAAATCAACGCGGAGACCATCTGGTCAATCCTGCAGAGAGAAAACGCAGATAAATTTGCAACATGCAAACTCCAAAGTTTCCAACAGTCGACAGGTTCCTCGCAGGTATTTTCATGCTGAAAGATGAAATAAAGTACCTGTACTCAGCGTGGACAGAATACTTCATGACGTTCCTCATCGTGTGTCTCAGGCGCAAATTCTGTCACAGAGACGAGGTGAAGCGACAGTCGCCACACCGTCAACGAGTGACGGTTTCAGGGGTTCACTCCACCTCCAAAAACCGCCTGTCAGTCGCGAAAATGGGACTTTCAAAAATGCTCACGGTTCCTCTTTGCAACTGTAAAGATTTATTTATCCTTTTTTAAAGTCCTCTTACGTAACCTGTGAAGATGTGAAGCTTAAAGGTTTGTGTTGTCGCGGCACTCGGGGACTCCGTTCACTGCCAAGGACAAATAAAGTGCACATGCAGTTCAATCCGACAGACTGTGTTTAGGTTTAGGTTTGAACATTTGAACGTGTCGAAAGATTTTTTTGATATGAAGTCTTTTGAAGCCTCAGGATTCATTTCCGAGAAGTTTTTTTTAAGGCAATATGTGTCCAAAAAAAGTCTGTGTCGGAAAGACGAGGTGAACTCGGAGACAACAGGCTGAAACAGAAGTCCAGCCACAGTAAAATGAGTGCAGTGAGAGGGATCTCATGACAGAGGGAGCGAGAGAGAGAGAGAGGGGGGGGGGGAAGGGGGGGAGAGGGGGCATCCTTGCGGAGGAAGCGGGTGTTAGGACCCGGGGGGAACCGGAGCACTTTAAACGCTCCGGGACTGTCAAGGTATCAAGATTTAGCGACGATATTAAGTGGAAAACCTGCTTCCGGTCTATGCAGTAAAAGCCCAATGACTTCAATGAGCAATTATGTCAAATACTCGCCTGGAAAGCTTCGACTCATAAATAAACAGATAAATAAATAACGATCTGATCCTTCAATTACACATTTCAGCAACATGTTTCTTAAATTCAATATGAAAAGTATTTGTTTCATGTAGCAACAATTCAGCTTCATGTTTCACCGAACAATATCAGCTCGCAAAATTATAAAATCAAGCAAAATAAATAAAGAATAAAGCTTAAAATACGAATGTTGTGTTTGGAATTTCAAAATAACTTAAAATTTAATTTTTTTCTCTCTTACTTGCGCAAAAAAACTTCAAATTAATACTACAAAGTGTTTTTAACGGCAGTATGTATCGACATTTTTGACAGTTGTATTCAACCCTTTCACTTGGAATCCGTCCGTCTCCTTCACACTCCGTGTCTGGTTTCGTGGCGTCAGGTTCCGGTCACCGGTCGCTCGCCTCTTATTGTGAAAGCTCCGGCCGGAAACGAGCGCCGCCTGACTCCACCTGTCTTCACGCGGGCGTGTGTCGCCCGGCGGAGTCAGTGCGCACTGCTTCTCCGCTCCTCTCCAACTCCTCTCCAGTCTGTCAGAGACCGTCTGAGCGCGCACACTCACGCACACACGCTCCCCACTCTGACACACACGCTCGTTGGGAGGGAAGGGTGAGAGGGTGACACCCGCGCACTGACGCGCACATACACGCACGCACGCACGCGCGCGCGCGCCCGCCAAAAAAAAGAGAGGAGCGATCTGAGCTGTTTTATTGGCGTCCAACTTCGACTTTGGTTTCCCACCAATGCGAGGATTGTACCACTCTGACCGCCGCCGCTCTCGCCTCCGCCGTCCCGCACTGAGGAGTCGCACTTTACGGACCAGACGGGAGTATGTAAAATAAAGCGCGCACCTGACCAACCGCGAGACCACAAGAGGAGACAGAACGGAAGCAAAGAAGGATGGATAAACGGAGTTATTGTGGCGTTTTGCTGGCAGCTTTCTGCTACTTTGGAGTTTGGGGATTTAGTGACGCGCAGTTCTTTCCAGGTAAGGAAAACCGGAATCTGATGAGTCTCTGGACGCGCTTCTCTCTTTCTTTTCATGCACTTTGTGTTTGTGTGGTTTTTTTTTTGCTGGAAATTTCGGTGTGGCTTAGTGTTTGAGGTGAGCGTGCGCGTTGGTTTGCGTTTCAGCGATCGCCGGACAGCTGCGTAAAGTCTGACGCGTCCCGGAGACGTGAAAACATATCGTAACTCAGTTTGTCTGCAAGTTCTGTTGTGTGTCCATCATGTCGTCCACTTCCGTTCGATTCCTGACGATATCGTGACATTAGAATCAGCCAAATGTGATTTTTTCTACTGATTTTGTGGTATTTTGGATCCCCGCTCTCTCCGTTTTGCCGCCGTGCGCTCCGGCGAAGTTCCGCAGGCTTCGCGAGGGGTTTTCGCCTCCGTCATGATGTTTGCGCTTCTTCTCAGGTGGTTATTTGTTGACTCGCCGTTCATTTATCAAAACATTTATGTTGCTTGGAAGTCGTCGGGGTGTTTTTGTTTTTTTTTTAGGGGGAGGGAGACGGACGGATGCGTCGTGGCTCCGTCTCAGCGCGCAACGCGAGAAAGCGATTTCTGAGCGACTTCTGCAAAGATCAGATTTAGTTGCAACGTTCGAGCCGTTGAAATACCCAAACCTGCTCCTGCGAGTCATTATTCTGGGGTTATTCTAGCAGGTTGTGTTTTTCTTTAACTATTGCGCCATTCCGATGATGTCCATGGAAGAAATCCGATGAGTTTTAACATACCCTACGCTCCTTTTATCGCCCCAGCCGTCAAATGTCGCCCCGTGACATCGCTGTGTTTGAAGCGAGCGGGCTGTGCGCGCCCGCGAGCTGCCGGGAGCCTCCTGCTGCCCCGCGGCACAGTCTCCGCTGCGCTCCGCTCCGCACTCCGCAGCCGGCCAGGCTGCCATGATGTGGCACTTGTTACGCGCCGCAGATGCTCGAAGAGTTGACGAGAAATTCGTCTTTCTCCTTCTCAGAGACGATTCTGACCATCTACCATGACGACAGGCCGTCTCGCCGGTCTGTGGTCACAAACGGGCTCCTGCAGGAGCGGGGCGACCATAGAATTCACTGATCATCTTCTAATTGATAGACTGAAAGGTGAAATTGTCTCTTATTCACTGCAGACGCGCGTTTCTTTGGACACGAAGCTCTAAATTGCTGCTTATTGAAGACAGCAAATGTGCTCAGTCAGATTTAAGTTCTGACTCACTTTAAACTGCTGTTTTTTGCTCGATTCCGGTCCAATAAAATGACGTTTCTTCTCTTTTTATGGGGGGATAGAGACACTTTATTACCAGTGTGACTGTGTCGGTCTGTCGGTGCTTCGGTGCAGGTCGGAGCCGTTCGGATGAGCGATGTTTCGGGGCTGCAGCAGCAGCATCAGCGGTCCTCCTCCGGCATTGTGTCCTCCTCCTCCTCCTCCTCCCTCGGCACCTTCTGCTTGGTATTCATGACTTGTTGGACAGCAGAAAGAGACTTTGAAAGGAAGACTGGCTCCCTCACCCTCTCTCCCTCCCCTCCCCTCGCTCCCCTCCCTCTAACCTCCCCTGTTCTCCCTGTATCTGCGCTGCAGCAACTCGCGTCACGGTGCGGCGGGGAAGCGTCGACCTCTCGGGCTGCGATGAGATAAATATCGCGCGTTAACTCATGAAACTGAAGCCCGAAGATGCGATTTTCAGCATCCTTCCTTTCACCTCACTGCCGGTTTGAACTGAGCTGCAGAGAAGTCAAAGAAAAACTGAGATATTGCCACGGAGATTTGCACTTTAAATTAATCTCAGTGTAAATTCAGATCACTTTGTTGGCTTTTTAAGTCCAGGTTAAAAAGACAAGAGGCGGGAAATCGGTTGTTCCGCCTTCAGCTGCCTCGCAGCTTTTTCCCCCTCCAACCTGTTAAAGTTTCCCTTTGAGCCATTTCCTGTCAATTCGCCCCATTTTCTACCCATTGACACACATTGTTTCTACTTTATACTGTTTGAGGGAAGCAGCAAAAGAGCAGAGGGACGCCTGTTCCTGGCTGATGTTCGGCCGCGCGCCGTTAGGGGGCGGTATGGGCACATCCGACGTGCAGGTCCCGCTCGCGGACGCACACGTCCTCGGAGCGAAGTGGAGTGTTTCGAATAATCGTTCCCTTTTTTAATCATTCGCGCGCAGTTCCGAGTTGTTGGGAAGATTTGGGAAAGACGCTCAGCGACGGATGAGATAAACTGCGGAGACAGCAGAGTGTAAAATGACTCTAATGGAATCTTCTGGAAGTTGTTAATCGCTGCCCACGTCCGTCCACATGAGCTCTGTAGGACTAACTGGGACAAACTAGACAAGATGAGGTGATTTTTAGGGTTTTTTCCAGCAATGGTTTTAATTTTTAGTCAAGAAGCATTTTGAATGAAAGAATTTGTTCAGTCTTCAGGCTGGTAAAACCCACAGCTCACCTGGAAACTGAGCCGCCTGTCTGGCTTTTTGATTGGCGACCGTGTCCTTTGAGTTCCGCATGAAGCGATCCTTTAAAAAAGGCCTCGTTCCAGGAGCAGGGTCGCGCTCGCCAAAGCAAAGGCGTGCGGCACTCAAGGCTGTCGCTTTCAGCCTCAGCGTGTGAGTGTGTTTGTGTGTGTGTGTGTGTGTGTGTGAGTGTGAGAGTGTGTGTGAGTGCTGCTGTGCTTCGGCGTCACCTCTTTGAGCCCCAGCGAACACTAATTGTTGAACATCCGCTTGGATCTGGAGGTGACGGCGCTGTGGGGTGCGTGTGTGTGTGTGTGTGTGTGTGTGTGTGTGTGTGTGTGTGTGTGTGTGTGTGTGTGTGTGAGTGTGAGTGTGAGTG
>JASSRZ010034474.1:0-16037 GCA_032164315.1 Malacoctenus gilli | reverse complement strand
TGTGTGTGTGTGTGTGTGTGTGTGTGTGTGTGTGTGTGTGTCTGTGTCTGTGTCTGTGTCTGTGTCTGTGTGTGTGTGTGTGTGAACGACAGGTGCGTCTGAAAAACCCCTCCGCCCAGCTGGTGCGATACAAAGCCCTGGTTTTGGGAGAAGATGCCCCTCTTTTCTCCCTTCCTGCTGGATCTTCGGTCGTCATTCCTCCCAAGTATGTTCGTCCAGAAAACGCCTCTTCCTCGCCGCCGCTGACCTGAACGACTCCTACCTCAGTGATATGTACTTTACAACAGCTACAAGCTGCTCCCATTACGCACTGCTTAATATTTCAGGGGCGAATGTTTTCCTTTTTGTTCCGCTACGTTTACTCCACACCTGTAGTTGCCTGTTTCTGGTGAAATGTGATCAGTTAACGAAACGTGTCCAGAAGATCAAGTGGCTCATATTCATTCCTGCTTCGTTCTTCAGATCGTGAGGGCCAAATACTTCTTTGTTTTGCCGTTCGACAGGTCGAGCACGGAAGTGACCGTCCACTTCAGCTGCTCCTTCCTGCGGCCGATGGAGGCGGCCCTCGTGCTCGTGTCCAGCCCCGCGTTCGGCCTCCGCGGCGCCACTCTCACCTTCACGCTGAAGACCCACGTCACCCACATCAAACCTACAGTGAGTGAGACGCATAAAGCCCCACTGACTCCTTCAGTTCCACCTGCTGCACCACGGAAGTGGCTGCGGCCTTTCAGTCTCACTCAGTGATGCATGGACGGTGAGCAAACCATCTGTCGGCCTAAATGGAGCCACCATCCAGTGTCGGAGTCTTTGTGAAGGCTGGCTGTTACAGGGATGGCTGCTCACAGATGTGTGCTGCTGAAACCATAGGACACAATCATTGCTTCGCTCTGTGTCGTCTCAGAAAACTGTCCAGTGCAAGTCTCGGTGTTACCGGCTGGAAGAGATCCAGGTGCCGCTGATAAACACGTTCGACAGGGGAGCAAATTTCAAGTGAGTGATTGAAGCAATTTGCCTGCAGAGTTCAGATGTCACCACAGCTTTGGCTATATGCAAAGAGGCAGTCCTGCATGTTTGTACAGAGCACGACAACTGTTGCCTTTCTGAAGTAACACAATATGCACTGTAACAGTTCTGGGTTCTGAAGTCTTCCAGTTTCAAGGGGTGTGTTTGTGTTTAGGGTGGTGCTGGTGGAGTCTGCGTTCAACCCGCTGGAGCCCGACGCTAAAACGGACGCCCTGCTCAGCCGCAACTCCCTGGAAGACAAGTGAGACCTGAAATAATTCCTCTCTGCAGAGTCAGTTTTCGAAAGGACTCCGTCTCTTCCTAATCTCCGCATTTAATATGATGCTACAGGCACCTGCTGGAATAATTGCAGCTTGTGTTTGTGCAGCTATACATCTTCTCTTTATTGATCCTGCCGCCATTAAAGCTCCTTTGTTGGCTTCAGCAATTGAATTAGATGGTGGCTTGCTGTTATAAGTCTGCTGCAGCTCACAGATACTTGACTGAGCTTTGCAGAGACGTTGGAAACATATGACCGTTTTCTTGGTTTAACGACAAATTGCAAAGAGAAAACTGCAGTTTTGAAATGACAGGGTGATGAAGGAGGATTTTTATATCCAGGCTGCTTACCTGGCAACCTCCCGGTCGACTCATCGTCCCTTTATCCATTCAGACTGACAGTAACTCCTCTGAGCACTTCTTATTCACTTTGTGCATTGGCGAAACATGTGGTGGTCTGAGAGTCAGTCACGTTTTCCTGGAGCGTTCCTTCTGCCCGTCAGCGTCGCAGGTTAGTATGCATCCTCTTCCTCCTCATCAGCCACAATTATGAGGATCTGACAAAGAACCAAGGTCGTCTGTGGTTTACCTAAATCCTGCTGCGTAATCAGGCAGATGGGGCACCCCCCTTGTGTCTTTTCATCTCCACTTCTGTTCAGAAGTCACGCTGGGGAAAGGCTTCCCCCTGACCCCTGGATTTTTTTCTATCAGCCCGCCGGCTTCCCCGGGAGACGGCTCGCTCAGAACTGATACCAAAAATGAAGGTGCTTTTCTTCCCTCCTCCTCTGTTTTCCAGCAAGGAGCAGATATCCTCTGACATCCCGCTCGGGGAGGCGATAGAAGGTGAGTGTGACTCATGTATGGATGCAAATGAGTCTTAGCTGGTTTAACCATCACTTCTGTGAACTCTTGTCTTAAACCGCTTGTGTTTGATTGTGTTTCTTCATGTTCTCAGACACCGAATGCAGCGACTTCTTGACTGCAGTGAGGAGCGTCTTTCTCCACTCGGGCCAAACGGGCTCCCTGAAAATCCACTTCCTGCCCTTCTGCCCCGGCACCAAGTTCTGCTCGGTCCTGCTCGTCTGCCCACGGGTCAGTGTGTGTGGGTGTGTGTCTGAGTTGTCTCTCATTTGCCTTGTAAAAATATCCCTGTTTTTTCTTAAAATATTGCAGACTGAATATTCTGGCCTCTGCTCCCTCTGAGAGTTTAGCAAATCGACACCAACAAGTCAAAATCAAGCAGAATTAACATTCTTTTCTCACTCTGCAGTCAATAACGGAGAAAAACACAGTTTGAGAGGTTAAAAATGGAAATCACTCACCATTTGAAGGCAGCATCTTCAATTCCCCTGCTGCCAATCCTTTTTACACAGTGTACTTGACAGCAAAAACATCTTATCCTGCAGTGTGCGCGCATGTGTGTGTGTGTTTAGTTCATAAAGTTTTGAGGGTAGTTGAGTTTCTGTCTTGCAGGAAGCACAGTGATGGTTTTGAAGGTCATTCGTGTCCCCGTAGGTGGGAGATATGGTGTACGTGGTGAAGGCCACGTCACAGTTGCCACTTCCATCGCCTCTGACCGCAAGGCCCAGTGCGAACATTGTGTCCATCCCCATGAACTCAGGTTGGAGAATCAGAATAACACTGGTATTGCAGCCTATTACGTCTCATAAAGACACCTGTAATAAAACGTACTTCTACACTGGACTGTGATAAAACAAAACTGCATTATAGCACATAAAATATTACCTCCGCTAATGGGTTTATTTCTGCACCGTCAGCCAAGCCAGTGTGTGTGTCGGCGCTGAGCCTCGAGTGCAAGGTGGGCCAGCTGTGCGAGGAGGTGCTGCGGGTGCCCCGCATCAACATGCAGTGGGAGCAGGCGCTGGCCGTCTGGGGCCAGCAGCGCATGAGCGCCGACGAGCGCAGGAGGCGGATGCTGACGCACACGTTACACAGCAGCACCGTGAGGGCGACCGCAGCCGCGCAGAGGCTCTGCAGACAGGTACCATCGTACCAGCGCATTGTGGAGAGCAGCAGCATCCCTGAGCTGGCCACATGTTGTCACTTGTGTACATTTCATCCTGTATTAAGTTGTTTTAAGATCTTTCTCATGTTGTGGCCCAGATGTGGAAAGGTGCCTCCCGGGACAAAGAGTTAGAATACACAGTGGAGGTTTCTGCGGCACGATACTTCAGCCTCCCCAGCACTGTGAAGATCCCGATTAGAGAAGGCAGCAACATACCGTGGGAGAATCCTGCAGGTACACACACACCCACAGCTGAAGCGTGATAGCATCAAGCAGTCAAAACACTTTAATTAAATGTCAACCGGCTCGTTGTAGCTCGAGTGTGAAATGGAAATGCCCCTTTTACCATCATATGATCTCCGATTTAAAACAATGGGCCTGATTAGGAGCGTTTTTTTAACACTCCTGGAGCTGCGACTGCCGAGCGTATGATTAGTGAGTAAATGTAACGAGGAGAATTATAATGGAACAATCAGGAGATGTGTTTGTCTCTCATCTGCTTCTGTTCTTGTCCCTCTGCTGAAATCAACGACACGTCCCCAACTTGTAAAGCCTGAGCAACGCCAGCGTCTGCGTCGGATCTGCCAGCAAAGCTTCATGTGGTCCAAAAAGATGCTGAGCTGCTGGAAAGCCCTCCCCGCAGAGAAATGACTTTTCTGACACCTGGAGTTATTGTGCAGGAGGAAATTTAGCTCCCCAGTTGCTCCGGTGCAAATAACCGTCAAGTTCTTGACTCCGCGGTCCCTCGGGCAGAGTTCCTGTGATTGAAACCCCTCCCTAATGGTCTCACTCATGCCATTTGCCTAAGTCATTGTCAATACCTCAGTGCAGACCAGCCCCCCCCCCCCCTTCCCTCCTTCAATCTGCTCTCCCTTCTGTCAAATAGACTGCGGCTGCGTGGAGATCCCTTTGCACTTCCAGGCGGACTCAGCGGGGCGATTCACATGCGAGGTGGTCCTCAGGTCTTGGTGTGATACCAGGGTCTACCAGTTGGAGGCGCTGGTCACATCACAGGTGCACACGGAGGCTTTGAAGAGCTTGAAAACTGTGAAGCGTGGAAGTGAAGTCAGGATTTTTACGAAATGTTTCGTTTTGTGGCCACAGGAAGGAGCCACGCCGTTGGACTTCACTTCACCTGCTCGACAGACGGTCACTCGGCACATCCCACTGGTGAGACACAGTCACTGTGGTCCTAATCAGGACAGGTGTCCATCAAAGAATCACAGTGCATGTTTTTCAGCAGATCCGTAACACGAGTTCAGAATAACTTAGAAGAAAATGAAGATGAAGCAACTCGAGGCCTGGTTGTAAAATTGAGTTGATTCATTTTCTGGGCAACGTCACGAAGTTCCTGATGCATCGTGTCGTCATGGAGATCATGACAAAGCCCCACAGCGCTGCCTGCAGCACATGTCTGACAAAACGTTGAATATTTGATGGCAGCACAACGAGACTCAGCGTGACTGGAAAATGCTGGCCGAGCTGCGCGGGGAAGGATTCTCCGGGCCGAGTGTTTTGAATGTGCCTGCAGGGACCAGAGTCTGCTACCCTCTTACCTTTCACCCCGCTGCACAGCGCACAGTCACGGTAAAGCCTCTCCTCGTGTGCCAGTGCTCCTTTACGGCTCCCTGCTTGCTGTTTTCTTCCCTTGCTCAACTCACTCCCGCCGATAGACTGTGAAATCTGTACAGCACCGCAGTTTTGAGTTAGTGTGTGTCCGGGAACGTTTCACACATCAGCAATAATTTGCAAGAAAGCCCACTTTAAAAAATCCCCCTGCTGCCAGGGCTCATCCAGCGAGCCCTCATATTTGGCCTCTCTCCTCATTAGCCATCTCCGCTCCATCCGCCCTGGGAACTTTCAGCTCAAGTACTACCACTTATCTCCAGGCTCAAAGAGCCACGCACTGCCCGGCCTGTGTGGGTGTGAAGATGATCTCTGGGTGTTCAAGTGTATTTGGCTGCTGGTATCATCTCCCAATACTTTATAGTCTTACATATGAGCTGTGTCCTTCTGGGAAACAGGCTCGAAACTCCACCTGAAGTCATATGGGACTATAGAACTTTTCAGTTCGATGGGAACAGAAAAATTTAGGAAATTCTGGTACGTAAAAAAACAGAATAAACAGATAAGAGAACAACAGATGGAAAAAGTGTACTTGCATTGGCCGGGAATCGAACCCGGGCCTCCCGCGTGGCAGGCGAGAATTCTACCACTGAACCACCAATGCATTGACGTGTGAAACGGGGGCACTCATCGGGCTAAATTCTAGGACTTAGGAGGTCTCCATCGCGTTTTTAAGGTGTTTGTTGTGTATTCTGTATATGCAGGGCGAGCTGTTCTTACATAATCGCTGTGAAGGCACAAAGCACGTGTTTGCGCTCAGAGGGGTGGGAGAGCCCCCCCTGCCTGTGGACCACGTGGTACTGCACTGCCCTGTCGGGAAGACCACTCACACTCAGCTGGACGTCCCCAACAACACCCCCAACGGGCTCACGGTGAAGGTAGCAGCTCACAGACAAAAAACAGGAGCATCACTCTTACATCCCACTGTTTAAACTGTGTGTGTGTGGGTGTGTAGGTGGTTACAGATCTGTCCATTGTGAGCGGCGCCCCATCCCTGGAGATCGGTCCTGGCCGCAGCGCTCCATATCCCCTGGCTGTGTCACCATGGAAACGAGGGAAACAGACAGGTCATTTGTTTCCCTGCTTTGTCTTTTATATAAGGCCATGATGCGTTTTGACCTTGTGTCTCACTCCAACACTTTAACTGGAGCAGGAAGGCACGCAAACGCACTCCTCAAGCGTCTCAAGTTTAAATACAGTTTGCATGTGTTTTAGCTCCATAATCCTCTTTTTGCACGATGGCACCAACAAGATTTTGTATTCAATTTACATCGTGAAATGAAACAAGAACTATAAAGTCTTTGACTTCTTTTTCAGGTTGTGTGTCTTTTGTAGGATGGGAGGATTTGCAGGAGGCCAGTGAGAACCAAGGTGGTCTTTTCCCCTCACCCTACCAAGTCCCTAAGAACCACCTGATGACTCGAAACTGACTCAGTTGACACTGTTTACATTCTTGTACGTGTTTGTCATTCAGGAAGTGTTTCTTCGTGTTACGAAATCCATTTCTCCCTCGAGTTGATATGCGAGCCAGCAGCCCCTGTCAGAGTCATAGAGGTGCAATGTGACCTCATGGTGAGTTCCAGTTTGAAGCGAAAGGTCATCTGGAGTTTTTTAGGCTCAATATGATCTCTTCTTTTTTGCTCCCAGAGCTCGGTTGCCATAGAGATTCCCGTTAATAACCCCGGGGGAGAGATGCTGAAGCTGGACGTGCACCTGGAAGGAGACGGCCTGAGTGGGGCCGACGGGGTGACGGTGCCCCCCCGAGAGGCACTGCTCTACAGAGCTTCGTTCTCCCCGAGCACAGTGGGGAAGTTCACAGGCAGGTGAGCGCTGAAAGCCAACCAAACGACAAGCGTTTGAAAGGAAGTGAAGTCCGCATGACGCGTTCGGTTTGTGCCCCCTGCCTGCCAGCGTGCTGTTCCAGTCCGACGCCGTCTGCGAGTTCTGGTACCAGCTGGAGCTCTACGTCCTCCCTCCTCCCGTCACGACTGTACCGCAGACCTGCTGTCAGCTGGGGAAGTAGGTGCAACACACACTCGCTCTCGATGACGACTGTTATGACACTGTGGCAGTGTTGTGTTGTGGCGTGCCGGGGTCACCAGGTCATCACTGAGTATCAGTGAAGACTGCTCCAGTGCTTAAAACTGGAGATGAATTATGGAACTAAGTGCATGTTTAAATGGAGCCGCTCTTGTCATATCAGCAGTTCTGCAGCAGGAGGTAAAAGCTCACAACTGCTGGCTTGTTTGGCAAAAGCGCGCGCGTGCACACACACACACGTTTCCATGCATGTTCTGTGTGACCGCCTGGTTAAGTTTCAGCACTCCCGATTCGAGCGCGTCGCCAGCTCCACCACTGACCAATCAGATCGCGAATAAATTATAACCGAGTCATCATTCCTGCCGGAGCCTCCCAGTGAGAACGCGCTGAGTCGACTGTAAAGTGAGCAGCAGGTACATTTTTCAGCGGAGCAATAATTATGTCGGCGTTAGAAAAGGGAAGAAGTGTGATTCATCAGACTGGAAGCCGAGCTAACAAGCAGCGAGACAGTAACGGCACTCCCACACTAATGAATGATGATCAGAGCTGCACGTTCTTGCAATTAGTTCAGGAAGTTGCATTTTCTGGGTGGAGCAGAGCTCCGACTCTCACCGGTCGTGTCTTATGATTGTTTGTGACACCACATTTGTGTGTGTGTGTGTTTCAGGTGGGCCAGACTGACCATTCCCTTGGTTAACCCGACCGCGGAGACTCTGAAGCTGACTGTGGACAACAGCAACCCCAAGAACTACACGCTGGAGACGGATTCCGTCAGCAACGTCAGTCGGCACACTTACACTCACCTCGACGCCTCGTCGCTCTTTTTTTTATCACCGGTTTTACACCCGTTCTTACAATAAACGTTGAATCCGCTTCAAACATCTGAAGCCACTTTGTTCATTTCCCCCCGAGGCCGCTGATGGTGTTTGCAGTTCCTGGGATATTTGATTGGCTTTACATTTCATCTCATAAAAAACACAGTCGCTGTCTTCTCGCGCGCGCACGACAACAAAGACTCACAGCTCAAGGGGAGAGACTTAGTGTGTATCTGGATGAAAGCTGAGGGTTATATTGCAGCGTGATTTACAGTGTCACTTTGAGCGTGAGTGTGGTAATCCGTTCTTACTGTCCCCTTGAAAGCTATTCCCTGTGTGTGTGTGTGTGTGTTCCAGCTCACAGTGGAGCCCCGTTCCTCCACGCAGCTCGGCATTCGTTTTCAGCCCTCAGCCATCGGCGATGGGAACCACACAGCACAGATCGCGTTCACTTGCCCTCAGGTGTGTGTTTGTATATAAATATGTATATTTCTTCACACACACGGAGTCGACAAAGTGGTCGGCATCAATCACAGGCCCAGACTTTGTCACACAGGCAGGAATGCGTCACTTTGCCCCCTCTGAAATTGGTTTAAGCAGGTGTTCTCATTCAATTTAATGTCTCATCACTCTCAGTCATCCGCATTAAACCCGGAGCAGTCAGATCAGCTCATAAAGCGTTTCATTGGCTCGGGCCAGACATCACATTCGCAGCCCTCCACCCTTTGCTCCAAAAAAGCGTCTGATCGGCGTTTCGACCTTCACTCCGCTAAAGGGGATGATGGATGATCAAGTCTGCGACCAGAATGCAGCATTTTGTGGGAAGTTTCTCTCAAAGTTCAAGGTGAAGTTTTCAAACATTCAGAAATAGGAATGTAGAGAACGAAAAGATAAACATTGCAGGTAATTCGTGTCTGAGGTGAAGCCGTCTCAACAATCCACTCGAGGGAGTTCAGTTGGATTTATTTGTGCCGTCCTGACTCGCTCTCTCATCTTGGACTCCATCACTCTCCTTCCGGCAACTTGTCCCCGCGTTACTCTGTCGCTTTCACTCTTCAGCTGCCGGGATGGCGTGTGCTGCTGAGTGGGCGTGGCCTTCATCCGCGCAGCGAGGAGCCTCTGAGCATCTCCTCCGCCATTGGCTCCAGCGCCTCCATCGCCATTCCCTTCACGAACCCCACCGAGCTCCCGGCCACGCTCAGCGTCACACTCACAGGTCGCAGGCGCCTCACACGGACACTCGTGTGTTCCCGCGACCGACACGTGACACGCTCGGTAAACTGTTGCTTCGTGTTGAAGGCGAGGACCCGAGTGGAGCCACCGCCAGCCATCCAGCCAGCGAGAACGCCTTCTCAACACCTCTGAGCCCAGAGAAAGGTCGAGCAAGTTTCTAGAAAGCAGTCTTTCCTTCACGTCACTTCTTGATCAAGTTCCTGTCTTTGTCAATGAAAAAGAAAAGTAATCACTGAGGAAAGTAACTCCACCTTTCTAAGAGGGCATCACCCTATTCCAGATTGTTCTGAACAACAAATCATTGTGAAGCCGTTTCCACACCAAAGCATAAAACCTGAGCAGCTGGTGTATCTGTTTGAGTGCATCTAAATGAGCTCATGTTGTTCTCTGGCTGCAATCTGCATATTCAATCAGGCCGCGAGTCGCCAGCATCTTATTTCACGCTGCAGCCTTCGTTTTTATGCGTTGCTGGCGTGACTCCCGAGTCCTGACTCGACACAACGGATATTCCGGCTTCCGAAACGGGTCCAGCGTGAGCTGTTTGTTTTGGCTTCAGCTGAAAGCAAACCAAAACAGGTGGGTAAATGTTTGTCCGTCGTCCCCTCTGGCTGCAGGTGTCCAGATCGGTGCCGGGGCCTCTGTGGATGTGCCGGTCGCGTTCGCCCCGACGTGTGCGACGCTGCAGAAGGCCTGGCTCTGCATCAGGCTGAGGACTGACACCTGCCTGGAAAGCAACCTGGACAGCAGGAGGTGTGTGTGCGCGCGCGTGTGTGTGTGCTGACTGGACTGATTCCCGTCCTCACTTTATTAGCAGCTGCTGATTGAAAAACCGCAACGTTCCAGGTGGGACCCGGAGCTGTCCAGCATCTGTTGGGTCTACCCTCTCTGCGGGATTCCCACCCAGGGTCCTGCTGAACGCTCCTCCCAGGGCATGCAGGTGACACATACACACCCTCTCGTGCAGACACTGTTGACACCTACACACATATTCTGTAGGCAGAATAATCCGCAAGCCTGCTGGCTTGTGTTTGCAGTTTAAGCAGAGAAACATTTGAGACAAACACAGCAATGCAAGGCACGGTTTTAGAGACCACAGAGAACCTCACAGCAATAAGCACCTAAAAAGAGAAACAAACAAACAGACAAACAGCTTGCCTGCGCATCCCAAGACTGAGACACAAACTCTCATTATAAGAGAGAGCCTTGCAATCCCACACACACTCTCCGAGAAGTACACAAACGCCTCAGAAGTTGAAAAAGGCTTTGCAACAAACACACACACACCTCCTCTGTGAGGGGAAGAGGCAAAAACAACAAAAGTAGGCTAATAATACGACAAAAAGAAACCAGCACAGCGCTCGCTCAGTGTTACACACACAAACAGGGATGAAACAGAGACGCACAACAAGACAAAAAAGCATCCAAACACAATTGTCTTGCATCAAACGCACAAGTAAGCACTGCATTCATTTGTCTGCCGTGTCTTTTTCACGCTTTCGCAAGTGGGTGTGGCCTCGGTCTGAACGTGCTGAGTCTTGCCTGAGTTGGTGACTCCAAATCGTCTGCAGAAAACGCGCAAAAATCCCGATTAAAAAGTGAAAATTCTATTTCAAAGTGAACGTGAGGTCTTATATAAACTGGTGATACTTTGATTCACCTCCTGAAGCTGCCGCAGCGACGGTTTTTCATGCGAAATCGGGCGAATGGGAGCCTTTCTCTGCTGGTGCATGTTGGAGGGAGAGCAGCGCTCCTTCCCACCAGCTTTCGGATTATATTTGAGGGGCTTGAATGAGATGATGAATTCCCATCGGGGGTCCTCGCACACCACCAGAGATAAAAGGAATTAGAGGCGTCTCAGCGTAATGTCTGCCGCACTATTAGGCAGATGAGAAAACCAGCTCGACGAGATCATTCACAACGCTGCCGTTATTGTTGTTATTGTCCTTTAAAAAAGAGAAAACAGCTCAGTCCAGTGAATCGTCACTCAGACAAAACACGACAATCCTTTCAATTATTACTGCGTTATTCATTGGCTGCCCACAACACCCAAATCCCTCCACTAATTGCATGGAAGCAACTGATCCCGGCGGGCCGCGAGTGCGAAGCGCATCGCTGATGAACAGAACAGCGCGTCGCACTTTGCGTGGCTGCGGTTCTGCCGGAATTGGTTCCCAGGACTCGGTGGGAACTGTCGGAGTAATAAACAGTTTTTCCAAGCGTGCAGATCAATGTTCTCTGCAGCCTCTGAACACTGTGGGGGCCTTGTGTTGGAAATCGACCAGCCCTTCACAAAGCGGGATTTATATCCGACCAGCCTTACAAAATAAAAGACTTCTCCAAATTACCGGAAACTTGACAGGTGCCGATTAGAAGCTTTCGCTTTCTCCAGCGCACCTTTAACCCTGAAACGCATCAAACGTCGTCAGGAGAGAAAAAGATTCAACAGAGTTGAGACGAGTTGACTGGCAGGACTGACCGTCAGCGCCGTCGCCGCGCCATCGCCCCCACGCAGGACAAACCGACAGCTGTCAAACGGCCAAGTCGCCACAGCGGGCGCTTCGAGCGAGCGCCGCTCCGCCGCAGCAGTGTTTTACCTTCAGAGCTCCGCAGCAGCTCAGCGATGTCCTGTGGCGCTCGCAGGAGTTATGTCGACGCACCAAAACACGGCGCGCGCATCCGCTCGGCCTACACAAACCTCCTCGAGCATTTCCACCCACAGTGAACATTTGCAAACCTGATTTTTGCAGAGCTGTAAATCAAGTGTTGTTTGTATTTGTGGCGCCGAGCCGCTGCATTGCAGCTTTGCTTCGCGTTTGGTGGGATTCCTCAGCGTTTGCGTTGAAGTGTCCTCCTCGCTCCATTGTTGTCGCCACGTCCAATCGCACGCTGCTCCGCTCGCTCTGCCCTCCTCACTGTACATGAGCTGTGACGTCCCGCTGAGTGAGGAGCGCCTTCATTCATCAGCGCCTGTCTTCATCCGGGGAGTCCATTAATGAGGCGTTCCCCGGAAGAATCAATACCTCGGAGAGCTAATGACTTCTCCGCGAGGAAATGACGGGGGGGTGTGGCGCCGCTAATAGGCTCTTCCATTATCCACGTTATTTCCCCGCCGTGAGTGGCGAGATGAGGACGCCGGGTACCATGCGCAAAAAAAAGAAGAGGGAGAATATTAAAGACCGCTTTGGTGAATTATGTTTGCCCAGATAAATAGGAAAGCTCAAATTACACTTTTCAAGATAGATGAGCGTGAAGGAATGTGAAGCAAACAGGCGAGCGGAACGCCGTCCCTGAATCGAAGGCGCCACGGGGAACCGGGTTCGAGCCCCAAACTCACTTATTAGTCGCTTAAAAAACAGCATCTGTGGCTCCCTCACACATTAATCAGGTTTAAACGTGCACTAACTGATATTTTGCGTTGCCATGGGAGCAGGGTGGCTGCCAGACCAGCAGCGTTTGGCCTTTTCTACCCAGTGAGCCAGGCCGAGACGACGTCTACACCCAAGCAAACGCCATCCTGCAGTTTGGATAGTTTTGCACGAAGGAAATTTGATTGGATTTGATTTCGTTTGCATCAATCTCCAGTGTGCGTGTGCTTATTTGTGTGTGTCCAGGAGCTGGAGGGTGGCGTGAAGCAACACCTGGGAGTTTCCCACCAGCCTCACAGCAACAGAGCCTCAGGTGGACGATGTCACACTCATGGAAACGACTAAATTGGACCGGGCTTCAATCTGACCACTACCACCAGGTGTGTGCGCGCGCGCGCGTGTGTGTGTGTGTGTCCAAGTCTTCTCACGCTTATATTCAAACGTCAGCTCACGACGCTCTCTCACTGCAGCCATATATAAAATTCCTTTTGATTTCCAGGATCTCAAAGCACCTTTTGCTCGATCCAAAGTGTTTCAGCTGCACAGCGCAGCGAAGACGAGACACATGAGTCTCAAAACAGATTAGAATCAGAACTCAGAGTCGTTCTTGGTGCACTCTGCGGAGTCCCGAACGACCGACTGGCCACAGAGGTGCCGGCCAGTCGGCTCGAACTTCTTTTTGAGTGCTTCGCCTTGTTTTTCCCAGGAGGATTGAGCCGTTCAGAGCCGGCAGCTCTACTTTTCCAGGTACTCGAACGCATCCGTTGGTCTTTGTGTCGCTGACTTCCGAGTCTTTGGTTACTCGAGGCTCTTTATTCCGACTCTGACCGAGGTAAACACCGCTCTCTCTGTGAGCAGTTCCTGATTAACTCAGCAGGAGCCACTCAGTTGTGCAGCGCGGTACCACCTCATTCATTACTCAGTGCTCATTACTTAATCAGTAATTACTTTTCTGGTGTACAGCAGGGATTTTACAAGTTTGAGAGTGATGAGCCCCCCCCCCCCCCTCATCGAGCTTTCACTGTGCCCCCCTTTAACCTTCCCACTTCTCACTCCGTCTCTTGCGATCATTTTTGCGAGCCTGCACAAAACATTGTTTTGTTGAGAGAAGTGAATCCAACATGAAGAGTTTCAGGGTGATTTTCCAGAACACGCCTGAGACTTTGACGACTCCTTGTCTCGGGTGTTCGTCTCTGACAGGACTGACAGCCGTCTGCTTGTCTTACAGGCGTCCGGTGGTCACGCGAGACGAAGGGGACGACCCACGCAGACTCGCCGCCTCTCTGCGACGCGTCCACAGATGTCGACGCTCGCCGATAGAGGAACTTTGTGGTCCGAAACCTCGGTTCCCCCCCGCCTGGCTGACTCCTCCCCTCTGAAAGCCCGCAGATAAAAACACACACGCGCGCACACACCCCGTTCCTAAGCGGCTCTTTTCTAAAATATTTACCTCCCAGTGTCACCTTCAGCTCCAAACACGTCTTTATATTTCTTTTTGGAGCGGATAAAGCAATTCCACCCCGATGATAATGGCTCCCACCATTTTTCCTGCTTCGCCTCGAAATGCTTCATTAGTTCAATTAGTGTTTCTCATCAGCAGTTCTAATGAGTGATTCCTCTGCCGATACAAAGGTGTTTCAGTCTGCCTCGCGGCGTAAACTCGGGAGGGCCAACCTTCATTTTTCTCCCATAATGCCCCTGAAAACTTTTTAATTCCTGTTCAGCGACTGTGAGAGTTGTTTGCGTCTGTGGGCCACGAGCCTCCTGTGTGGCGTTTGTTCTGCGTCGCGGTGAGAACTGAACAGTCCCACATGACTGCAGAAAGCACAATAAACATAGAATATAGTGTGAAGATACAACGAGAAGGAGATCGTCTCAACATGTCTCATAACAACGATGCATGCGGCAAGCAGACTCGATGAGATGTAGGTGGAGACAAGTTTCTTTCCTTGTCTCTCTTTGCAATTATGTAAATGTGGGAGGGATAAAAGACGCTGGCCGCATCGGGGTGCGAGCCAGAGACCCTGAAGTTTGCCCCACTCAGCAGCTCTCAGACATACGAGGAGCCATAAATGCTCCTGATGGCTCTGATATCCCTATTACGCTCCAGAGTTCACTCCCAGTCAAATGTTAGGATCCCGCGTTCATTCGTCACGTCTCGCACGCCGCCGCAGACGGCGGAGCGAGTCGGGCCATAAATTAGATCCACCTCAGTCGGCTGCTCGGCGAATATTCCCCCCTCGCGTTCTATCACGCTAGCCGGGACAACCTTGAAATCGACGCCCAACTTTCTGAAAACCTCAGTGTCTTTGCTTTAATAAATCAAACCTCATGAGCCTTAAGAGGATGTCAAGCGTGGGCCTGCGTGCATGCAAATGGAGCTCATAGAGCAGCTGTGGCTGTCACGATCTACTGTATCTACGGCGGCATTTTTCCGACAGGAATTTTCAATATAATCTCTCAGCGCACTGCTCAAGTCACAGCTTAATTTACTCCCCACTTAAATGTATTTATCGTGCGAGAAACCTCATTTCTGCCCAGCATTAAAGCGTGCTTGGAGTGATCGATTGCAATTGCAAAGTGCTTGACCGTAGCACGGGTTTAAACGCATCGAGGGTGCAGTCAGGAGTGTAATCTGATTACACGTCGACTCAAAGGGGGTCAGAACACGTGACTCCCACGAAAAAACGAGTGATTCCTGAAGCCCAGATGGGTTGAAATCAGATGTCAATGAAAACGATGTTTTCTAAAAGCCGATAAATGACTGATTTCCAACCGATCGGGTTGTTTTAACCTCATTTCAACATGATAGAAACAGTCATTTTAACCCGTCAGACAGAGTTTGACCTGATCTTGGCTGCATCACAAGTTTGGGGTGAGTTGAACCAAACATCCTTCATTATTACAAGGAAACGCTCGAAGTTGCACAAAGAAAGGAGTCGGAAAAACCCCAAAGAGAATCTTTTTTTTGGCCATCTCCATACAGGATGTGAAGCGTAGCTGCAGGTGCTCTGCTGCAGGCCTCTGAGAGCACCGAGTGAACGTATTGGGGTGAAGCCCGGAGGACATCATGATGCAGTGTGCATCAGAGCTGCCACACAGGTGAAGATTTGTTTCCCAGAGACAAAGCTGTGGAGGTATGGCTTCCAAACAACTGTGTTAATGTCCTGAGATGGCACAAGGCAGAGCCCGCGGTTTTGTGACTGGACTTCAGCCGGGCTGCTTATACCCGATCCCCAGGAGAGCCCACGGAGCCCGGGCTGCTCTGTAAAGAAGATTGAAGGAAAATTGCAGCTCGAATTGCTGCTCAGGTTGCATTTGAAGCCTCTGATCTGAGGCTGAGTGAACACTCAAAGGGTTATTTCACGTATCGGTTTCTGTGTTCACAAGGCGGGACTCTGGAGGCTGCGGAGGCGCCGTCTGCTCCTGTCCGTCATTCAAATTATTGTCAGTATCAATGAATGAGAGCTAAACTTCAGTTAAATACTCGAATGTGCAGCACTGTATCTGCATGAGTACAGTCTTGTGCCGCACGATAGTGACTGTGGTTATAAATAGAGGACAGCGCGCGCGCGCGTGTGTGTGTGTGTGTTTGTGTGTGTGTGTGTGTGTGTGTGTGTGTGTGTGTGTGTGTGTGTGTGTGTGTGTGTG
>JASSRZ010034473.1:3608-16043 GCA_032164315.1 Malacoctenus gilli | reverse complement strand
ACTCACTCACTCACTCACACACACACACACACACACACACAGACTAACTGACTCATTAACTCACTCACTCACTCACTCACTCACTCTCACACACACACACACACACACACACACAGACTAACACACACACTGACTCACTGACTCACTGACTCACTGACTCACTGACTCACTGACTCACTCACTCACTCACTCACTCACTCATTCAGTCACTCACTCACTCACTGACTAACTCTCTCTCTCTCTCACACACACACACACACACACACACACACACACACACACACACACACACACACACACATCTTTGACACATAGAAGTTTATCGCACTGTTTTGTTGCCAATATGTAACCAAAAATATGCACTTTTTTAAATTACTTTTAGAATTTTTTCCTGTGTTTTGCCAACATATTTTTGCTCGTTGGCGGTCGGGAATCGAACCTCCGACCCGCCGCCATTGAAAGGACACTACGGCGGGTTCAACGGGCCTTTGGCGCCCGCGCGCTAAGTGGCCCCGAAGGGCCGAAGGGACGTCGCGCTTGTAAACAAAGAACAACGTGTGTCTGTGAGCGTCCTCACACACGCGGGGGCGTGTGACCAAAGGGGAATGGCGAGCGGCTCGGGCGCACATGATGGATTCAAAGCGACGGGACATCGATGACACGGCGGGGCGGATACGGCGGCCCGCATGATACCACATGACAATAACGCACAATGCGCGGCTTTACAGCGCCTGCTCACAAGTACCGTCGGAGTATTCCTGGAAACGGCGTTTGGAGTACTTTGATACTTGAGGCCATAATGACGAGAGCGGTAAGACGGATAATGATCACAAAGCCGGCAGTCTTCTTTAAAGTACCCACAAGCAATACTCGAGTACAAGTAATGATACCTTCTTTAAAAAGGTGATATTTGCAAAAGTTAAAAAGTCCGATTCAAATATTACTTGATTTAAAGGCTTTAAAAAGTTGGTAATCCGTGTCTTTAAGAGGAAAAGTACTTTAATAACTGTAAATTAGGACATTTATATGAGTTATGGTCCACAGAGAGAATTTTTGAAGTATTTGAAAGAAACAAGTCGGGAACTTTCTTTGAAGTTTGTAGCGAAGCCAAAAGTGAAAGTCAACTGAAAGAAGTGGGAAGTGAAGTACTCCGGGAAAGCGAGTGAAGTAACGCAGCGTCCCTTTGTCCTCGCAGGGTGCGGAGACCAACCTGTGCCGGAGAGTTGACGACGGCCAGGTTGTAGCCGTACAGCATGGAGCTGCCGAAGGAGGCCAAGAAAGCCACCGCCAGCAGTGACTTGGTGAGTTGCTGAGGGGGGACAGAACAGAGGGACAAGTGAGGACAAACAAAGACTGGGACATGTCGTCTGTCCTCTCTCTCCTCTAGTCGGTCCTTTCTCTCCTGAAGTCTGCCCTCTCTCCTGTAGCGTGTCCTCTAAATGCATTCTGTCCTCTCTCCTGTAGTCTGTCCTCTTTCTCCTGTAGTGTGTCCTCTCTATGTATTTTGTCTTCTTTACTGTAATCTGTCCCCTCTCCTATAGTCTATCCTCTCTCTCCTGTCGTCTGTCCTCTCTCCTATAGTCTGTCCTCTCTCTCCTGCAGTCTGTCTCCTCCCCTCTAAACTGTCCTCTGTCCTATAGTCTGTCCTCTCTTTTTCCTGTAGTCTGTCCTCTCCTGTTTGTCCTCTCTCCTGTAAACTGTCCTCTCTCTCTTGTAGTCTGTCCTCTCTCTTTCCTGCCATCTGTCTTCTTTCTCCTGTTTTCCCTCTCTATGTATTCTGTCCCCTCTACTGTAGTCTGTCCTCTCTCCTGTAGTCTTTCCTGCCTCTTTCCTGTAATCTGTCCTCTCTCTTCTGTTTGTCATCTCTCCTATAGTCTGTCCTGTATCGCCTGTAGTCTGTCCTCTCTCCTGTAGTCTGTCCTGTCGTTTTCCTGTAGTCTGTCCTCTCTATGTATTCTGTCCCCTCTACTGTAGTCTGTCCTCTCTCCTGTTGTCTGTCCTGCCTCTTTCCTGTAGTTTGTCCTTTCTCTCCTGTTTGTCATCTCTGCTGCAGTCTGTCCTCTCTCTCCTATAGTCTGTCCTGTATCGCCTGTCGTCTGTCCTCTCTCCTGCAGTCTGTCCTCTCTCTTTTCTGGTTTCTGTCCTCTCTCGTCGTCTGAAAAGCAATGTAATTGAGTTAATTGTGTCCTTGAGGCAACTCTCCTCGTTTAATATAAATCATATGATGCCAGACAAAAGTGACTTTGAAACTTCTTCCAGCGTAAATTAAAAAACTCTGACCGCAACTTGTCACAGTAATAAGTACGACCTACCCCCCCCCCCCCCAAAGCTTTGTGGTATTCTGGTTTAAATAAAGGTTACGAGCTGATGAAGGCAGAAATACTGCTGTGGTTTCAGTCCCGTCGGCGGGAACTACAGAACTTAGAGCTCTTTGGACCTTTCGGCAGAGCGCCGCAGGAAGGCACCGACGTGCGCTGCGGCCTGAGAAGCACAGCGTCTTCTCACGCCGGCCACCCGGAGAGCCCCCCCCCCCCCCCCGGGCCCAGCGGCGGGGGGGGGGGGGGGGACGGGTAGCGGGTCGGCCCGCTGCTGTGTTTTCATTAGGAAGCGGCCCGAAGCTACCTTCTTGGCCGCCGTCCGAAATTCCACACGCGGAGCTTAGGTGACCCGCGGGGTCGCCGTCAGCGGCCTGATCTGTTTCTGACCGCTCGAAACCTTTCAGACAGAGGACGGAGGACACTGGACGGACACGTTTCAAGCTCCTCCAGCGGCAAAACGCTGCGACGGACGTGAAAAGAAGAAGGTTGTGGAAGAGGAAGCGGCGAGCAAACAATACGACCGCTGTTCCTTCGATAAGAGCCGGAGGGAGTTCGACGACCGCACGTGAAAATAGCCCCCGAGGAGACAAAGCCGTCCAGTCAGCGTCCAATCAGCTTCGTTACCCGTCAGATGTGCGGCGCATGTTCAAAAAGCTTGAATCTGATCGTCCTGATTTGAACGCAGGAGGCGAAAATGAGAGGATGAAAGAGTGAAAAAGTGAAGAAGATTCCAACAGTATATGAAACCAACCACGATGGCGTCAGATAGATTAGTTTGAAGGTCACAACGCGAGTCGAAACGGATGAAAGTTTTCGAGGCGCGGTCGGCAGGAAAGCACATCAAAGAAGTCGTCATCTGCAGCTCGTTAAGGAACTCACCGCGTCGCCTTTCGCATCGCTTTCCTTTAATAGTTCCTCCGCCATTTAAGTCATGAATGATCACTCCCCCCTGTGTGATCTGCTCGTTGGCGATGACAAACAGCGCATCGGCGCAACTTTCCGTCTCCCCTCGCTCCCTCCCGCTCGTCGCCATTTGTAGTCGCGAGCCGCGCTCCTCCGGCGGAGGGGGCGGGGGTGGGAGTGAGTGGGCGGGGGGGGTGCAGATTCAGACCCGGCTTGTTGTGTTGATGTTTTCTCTGGCAGTTTGTCAGTTCGAGCTGCACCCACCGAGGGGGTTCATGAGAAACTGGTGCTCCGACTCTGAGAGCGAAACCTCCTCCACCCGAAAGGAAGGAGGGAGGAACGATGGAGGGGACGAGGAGTGGGGGGGGGGGCGGGAGGACGAGGTGGGACGGGATGTTCAGGATCAGCGGAGGACACCGGGACAGGTCCGAGGGACGCGGGGGACGGAGGCGCGCGAGTTTCGCACCTGCGTTCGGTTCGCTTTGCTTTCACGCTGCGCTCTGAGAAAGCGAACCAAATTCCTCAACTCATCGAAAACAAACGTCCACTGAAGTGGAGAGACTACGACGTGTTACCGTGGCAACACAAACGCCACAAGTTTTGCGCCTCCTCTTTTTTGTGTCACCGGAAAAAGTCTGATCGCTTTTCACACTGCGAATGAATTCAGATCAGCTTTTAAATCGGCCAAAACGAAGGCAAAACTTTCAACTTTTTTGTGCTTCAAGAGAAATTTCAGCTGCTTCAGAGATTGTTTCTACCACACAAATTAGAAAGAGGAAGTGTCGCCAAGTGGGAATATTAATTTGATGGAAGAAGGGAGTTGTAGAGCAATCATCTCTTGGTAAATCACAACTTCGAGTGAAACTTGAGTCTAATTTTCGGGAGTTTTTGAAGGAAAACATCAGAGAATCAACAGAGTCCGAAGACGAGGCGCTTCAACGGCGAGCGAACGCGTTTCTGAGAGATGCTGCGACCACGAAGCGGTTCACCCAAAGTTCCTACAAGAAGCATCGTGCGACTGCTGCTGTTTTTTAGTCGTTATTCTGCAGAGATGAAACTTTAGATCTGAAAACAAACCGGAGCGACGCTGCTCAGCGGAGAAACATCGTAACATCGACGTGACGGAGCGCCGGCAGGCTGAACCAGCTCAGGACGAGCCGCAACTCGGACCGACCTGGAAAACCGGCATCACCGCCCCCACCGCTGCCAAGCAGACCTGCCATCCGCCGGAGCGGAGGAAACTTTGCAGCTTCTGACACAAACAGCCGCCGGAACCAGAACGTTTTTGCCTCACAAGTCTCGCAAGAAGAGAGACGCAGTTTTGGGATTGTTCGCTTATTCTGCAGCTCCAACAAACAAACAACGAGGCGTTCTGGCACTGAAACTGCAAAAACTGTTGCTCAAACAATGTTGGATTAAGTTTGTTTAAGCTTCCTCCTAAATATCTTTTCCAGGTTTTTCTCTTGGAATCAGAAAAAGTGATTAAAAGGTGCTTTTTCTCCATTTTCTGAGAAAATAATCAGTCTGATATTCTTCAGCATCAAGAGTTAAAAACTCCAGAAGAAACCATTTATCTCAACACGTGGATTTTTTCTGGACGGCACATTGAGCTCAGAGTTTAAAACACACAGTACACATCAGTACTGCATCATAGTACTGAGTTTTAAAGGTGTATTACTCCTACCTGACGGGAGGAAGAAGCAGCCAACGCCGACGGTCAGTCCAAGTCCTGCGCAGCAACCTGCACGAGCCCACCAGTCATATCCAGCAGTGTGTGTGTGTGTGTGTGTGTGTGTGTGTGTGTGTGGGGTGGGTTTGGCAGCAGCCTGCTGGGTCCTGATAGCGTTCAGTCCTGCAGCAGCAGCAGCAGCAACAGGAAGGTTTCACACCAGAGTCTCAGCGGCTGGAAGCACAGCGACGGATGAAGTTTCTCTCCTCACTCCTCCTCTCTCTCCCTCTCTCTCTCTCTCTCTCTCTCTCTCTCTCTCTCTCTCTCTCTCTCTCTCTCTCTCTCTCTCTCTCTCTCTCTCTCTGGGTCATTCGCTTTATTTTCCAGCTCTGCCTGCCTCCCCCCCTCCTCTTTCTCGCCCTCCCCTCCTTTCAGTTTCCTCCCTTCTCTGTTTCTCTCCTCCTCTTTGTGAGCTTCCCACCCTTTCAAATCTGCAGCTTTCTTCTGGTTAAGCTTTCAGTTATTGCTCTTCTCAAGTCTTTTCTGCTTTCCTCCATCCCTCCTTCTTCTTTCATCACTCTCTCTTTGTTGTGACTCTCAGCTGTTTATTCCACCATCACTCTTTTTGTGTCTTTAACTGTTTTTCTCTGTGTTCCTCCGAGCGGTCAACAAAAGTCCTTCTGCACCCGTCTCTTAACGCTTCTCCTCCTCTCTCTCTCTCTCTCTCTCTCTCTCTCTCTCTCTCTCTCTCTCTCTCTCTCTCTCTCTCTCTCTCTTTCTTTCTCTCTCTCTCTAACTTTCTCTCTCTCTCTCTCTCTCTCTCTCTCTCTCTCTCTCTCTCTCCCCCCCCCCTCTCTCTCCCCCCTTCATCTCACTTTCTCCTTGGTCATTTTCTCTCTTCATCCTCTCTTTTCTCCCACCATTCTTCTCTTTTCTTTGTTCTTTTTCTGTTCTTCTTTTTCTCTCTTTCGGAGTTGTAAATGAAAATCTCTCCCTCGCCCCCCCTCCCTCCCCCCTCTCCGCTCGGCGAGTATCATGTTTGGCTTTAAACTAAATAACTTGGCGGCAGCTCAGACCACATACATCAGCAACACGGCGGCTTTGTGTCCCGGCTGACGGCGGCGCGACGGTTAAAACCAACGTTTCAGCCCGACGGCCGACTTCTCCGTCCGGGTGTTTCCGTGTAAAGTGAACGCGGGATGAGCGACGGTTTCAGAGCCGTGAACAAAACAGGAAAAACAACCTTGTTTTGAAGCGTTTTGTTGATTTAAGACGTCGCCGTCGCGACGATCCGACGTTTCACTGCAGCTCCCCGGAGAAGCGACCAAATGTCAAGGAGAACAAACGCCTCTTAATCGTTCTGCTCGTTCTACGGTGTGTTTTTTCGCAGCGTGTCGTTTTCGCGCCCACGCTGGAGATGAACGAAGTCAAAAACGTGTAACTCTGGAGGATCGAGTGTTTACACTCGGCAGAATCAGCTGCAAAAAACCCTCAAAGTCCTTCAAATCGTCGTTAGAATAAAAGCTGGAAGTTTAAACCTGCAGATCGAAGCTTTAATGTCGAAAAAACCATCAATGGTTTTATCTTTTCGCATTAAACCGCCTTCAAAACCTCTCACATGTTGCTCTGGATGTTTTGTAGCATCACTGCTCTGCTCGTCTCTCTCTTTACGATGATACTAGAAGAAGGGCGACAACACAGAGGACGTCTGAGTGTAATAAGCGTCATTATTAGTTCATGAGTCCACAGAAGCTGCGACTCGTTAGCAGCCATAAATAATTATCGGCGTCAACCGAATAAGAAGTCACGAAGCTTTAAAAGCAGTGTCCTCGTTTAAACTCAGCGCGGTCCTCACAGAGGTAGGAGGACACACACGCACACACACACACTCAAACGCACAGTCAGCTGTTACGATGCGTGATGAAGGAGTGGAGCAGCAGCGGCCTCCAGACGCGCAGGATGCCCTCGTCGCTTCACTCTTATCTCTGCCTGACACGTGTGTGTGTGTGTGTGTGTGTGTGTGTGTGTGTGTGTGTGTGTGTGTGTGTGTGTGTGAGAGAGGAGGCAGCTGAAGTAAATATCAGAGTATATTTCATAGCTAGCTGCCAACTGATGATATGTGGGGGTGTGTGTGGCATGTGTTTCGGAATATACGTGTGTGCGCATTTGTACAAGTGTTTCACAGACACAGTATAAGTGTGTCTATGTGTGTATGTGTGTGTGTGTTTGTGTGCGTGTCCCTTCAAGTCAATATCTCATTCCTGTGTGTGACAGCTGACTGTCAGAACCAGTTGGCAGCATGAAAGATGTAAATGAACAGACGAACATGTGACTTCCTGTCATTACTAAGCCGTAGTGAAGTAGGAAGATGCTCTAAAATCCATACCCGCTGTCTTTATGTGGACTTAGCTGCCGGTCCACCAAATAAACATCAGTTCACTGCGAGAGGAGGAAACAGAGACACTGAATTCTACATAAACACTCGTCTTTCTGTGTTTTCTCAGATGTTTTGGGGTTTTTTTTCCGTCGCTGGACGTTTTCCGAGAGACTCCTTGGACGTCTGACCGCGACGCCGGATGTCGCAAACTTCCCGTATTTACGACGGACACAGGAGGAAGTGAGGTGACGCCGTTTCAGCTGACCTCGATGTGACAAGTGGAGAAAACTCTGAAATACCATTTAACTTGATTTTTTTTCTTCATACATCTCTGTTTAGTCACTTTTTTAGATTCGACATGAACTCAGACTTGATTCCAGTCGTGGAGCCCAAATTTTGTGAGATATTTGAATTTTAAATGCAATCAAACAGAAAGGAAACCGTCGATTCGGCTCGTGTTCGTCGCGTTGCACCGAGCTGAAATGAAAGCAGCAGCGTCTTCTTGCACTGTAGCACGATGCCCTCTGCTGTTGCCGCGACGTCACTAAGTCTTGAACATTTTGCACCTTTTACACTCGGGTTTTCTTGCCAGAAACCTCCAGCTGAACATCTGGAGCTCCACATGTTGTTTTTTTTTCACTTCTTATCCTAAAAAAAACAACAAAAAGGAAGAAAAAAAGCAGCAGATGTGTTTCAGGAGTAAAAAAAAAATGCGTTTATCTTCTCGTGTTCCTCCTCTGATCATAATCTGAAACACAAACAGCGAGGCCACGAAGACCCAAACCCACAAGCGAACGCCCGCCAAGACGCCGGCGAGCCGCGCCCGTCGAGTCGTTTCCCACGCTTGGGGGGCCAAACTCAGATTCTGGCGTGTTCCGGGTCCGCTCGCCGCCGTTTCCTCCGCTCTCGTCGCAGAAGACGCTGCAGCGTCCTTCACAGCGGGGCCGGAAGCCCGACGCCCCGCAGATCGGCATCAGTTACTATGGCAACAGCCATGGACCAGACCGCGGAGTCAACATGGCTGCCAAACAGGGGGGGGGGGGGGGTAGGGCTGCGGCAGCCAAGCTGCGTCTGCCTGTGCAGCTTCACACATGAGCGACAAGCACAACATCTTGGCCGCGGCGCCTCCTAATCCTCCCGTCTTCGGGGAAATCCTCTTTTCAGGAGGCATCTAAATACAAACTGTTATTTTTTCTCTCCCGGCAACGCGAAGTGACAAGCGTCGGAGCCCCCGTTGTCCGCGCCGCCGCCGCGTCCCACCGTTACCTGACACATGGGGGGACGCGCAGCGTGACGTAGCCCGAGACCTGCGGACCGAAATAGAACGGCCGCGTCCGAGTTGTTCAGCCTCAGATGGTCGGAGCGGTCAGACTGGGTCAAGCGCGGCGCGTGTGGGGACGATGAGTGTTTGGAGCTGCGCTTTGATCATCGGCGGCGCAACTTTGGGACTAAAAGTTGCGAAATGATCGTTCTTGCTGTAATCGGTCGTGCTTTATTTGATTAGTTATGGCTGCCGAGAACTGTTGCTACCGTATTTAAGGCGCACCTAAAAACCTCCAATTTTCTCAAAAGCGGACAGTGCACCTTATAATCCGGTGCGCCTTATATATGGAGCCACAACAGGTCTCGCAACTATGGTAAGCAGCCACTGACTTCAAGCGCGCAGTTCATGCTGCGATATATGACTGCGCGAGTTTCATTTCCATTTGTGTGTTTATGTAAAGACCCCAAAATCTCTCCTATTAAGACACGGCGAAGAGTTTAAACTTAAGGCGATCAGTCACACAGTAGAACACGGGGATAGAGCAGCAGCAAGAGAATTTAACATTAACGAATCAATGGGGGAGGAAGTGGAGGAAGCAACAAGATGACCAAGTAAAGAAGACTGTTCATTTTGGGAGTGAACGGAGTCGTCAGAACGCTGGTTTGTCATCTATTACCGTATTTCCCGCACTATAAGGCGCACCTAAAAACCTCCAATTTTCTCAAAAGCGGACAGTGCGCCTTATAATCCGGTGCGCCTTATATATGGACCAATATTGAGCCACAACAGGTCTCGCAACTACGGTAATTTCCATTTTTGTGTTTGTGTAAAGACCCCCAAATGGCTCCGATTAAGAGACACGCTTACTGCGCAGAGTTCAAACTCAAGGCGATCGTTCACGCAGTAGAACACGAGAAGAGAGGAGCAGCGAGAGAATTTAACGTGAACGAATCAATGGTGCGGAATTGGAGGAAGTAAAGACGACTGTTTCTTCATTTTGGGAGTGAACGGAGTCGTCACAACGCTGGTTTGTCATCTATTAATAAAGTTTGACTGACCGATCTGACTGTTTTGTTGACATTCTCCATTTAATGGACGCGGAAAGTCACCCCAGCCTCGACTGTAGCGTCTATTCTATGCGCCTTATAATCCGGTGCGCCTTATAGTGCGGAAAACACGGTAATATAAAACGTTAGGTAGAAAACAATTAGATTTCATCATCATCATCATCATCGTAAAAATAATGCACAGAACATAAAACAGTGGGAAGGATCCAGGAACAACGTCTGATCAATTGTTGCGTTTGAACCTCCTGCAGTGAAACTTTTTCGCTCTTTAACCGCTCGTCAGGCCAAGTGATCTGCACCGCTGCAGGATAATGCTACGCTACGCTAGGCTACATAGCGCAATACTACACTAGCTACGCTAGCCACACACAAAAAAAATGCTGAAAACAACAGAGGAGCAGAAAAGCTGCAACAAAAATCTAATAAAAACACAAAAAACGACGTAAAATTGGTGGTCAAATGTGATAAATATTGTGGGAAAACCCCCCAGAATATTTAGATTAACTGTACTTTTGCCACAAATGACAAAACTGATCGTATAACCGGATCAAATATTGCCAACACTGAGTTATAATGTCACCAAAAGGACAAATTATAACACAAAAAAGGTCAAACTGATGGGAAAAAGAATACGGTCAAAAGAGATTAAAAGTCATTAATATTAGCACGGAATTTTTTTTTCTGTTGAAGGAAAAGTTACAAAAAAAATTAAATTTAAGAAATCAGTCCAAAAATAATAAATAATATAATAAATAAATAAATAAAAATTGAAAAAAACAGAAATAAAAGAAGAAAAAAGAGAGAAGAAATCATAGAATGAGAATAATGCAACCGAATAATGCAAAAAAAATTCAAGAAAGTGGGGGGGAAAATTCAGAAATATAAATGCTTAAATAACTGCCCATTCTATCTGTAAAAATGCATTATTAAATGTGTATTTGTCTTAATTTGAAAGCAAGATTTAGGCCAAATCGGGGGAGTTTCGGAGAGGAAGTGTCCTCGCGGCAGAGCGATGTTAAAGATTGATGGTGTGAAGCCGAGCTGAGCTCAGCGTGCAGGCGGGCGCTCGTATAAGTGACTGAAAATAAAGTAGGACATGTGAGGGATGCTTGCAGCCCAGCAGCCGCCTAAAAATACATGCAGCAGCAGCGGCGTCGCGGCGCTGCACACATTTTTAGCATGTCGATGCCAACGTGAGCGCTCGCCACCGCGCCCGTTCGCATGTTGGCAGCACACGACTGTCGCAAGCCCGCGCGGGGGGGGGGTAGGGGGGCGTTCACCCGGCGACGGTGGGGTCACATCTGGATTCACCGCACGTTTGCGTGACGGCGAGAACAGCCGGATCCTCCGACGCCTCCGTTTTTCTGCGTTTCGCCGCAGTTTTTCCTGCAGCGCGGCGAAAAGATGACGGAAGTTCGTCCAGAACAGCGAATTCCTTTGTGATCGTTCAAGTTAATTGGCGGTGACGCTGCAGAACAATTGTCCACAGACGCCCGCTGTGATGCAGCCCCCCCCCCCCAACTCCCCATCTGCCCCTCCCTCTTCAAATATCACTAATCGGCTGTGACACAAGAAGTCAAAACATGATTTAATCAACTTACACTCATAACAAGGAGGCTTTTCTTTACAGCCTCCATTGTTTCAGCATCAGGCGGCGTCGATGCGAGAGAATTATGCATCAACGCTGCTGCTTTGGATCAAAATTGTGAGTGAAATTCTTGTTTTTTCGATTTTAAACTCAACAAACTCCGTTTAACCAACAAAAATCACCATTTAAAACAGGAAAAAATATCCAAATTTAATCAGTTTCAGACAAGTTTTACGGCACAAACTTCTGGAGTGCCTCTGGCAGAAGTTCACTGGTGTTTTAAGGGATTTTCAGAATAAAAGCATTGTTTCTGTTGATATGAAGGCTGAAGAACATCATTTAATGTCTTTAGTTAATCCCGGCGCCATTTTTCTTTATTGCCTCTCCAGTTATTGATCAATCTGTTGATCCTCTCATCTCCCGCGTCCCCTCAAAGGGTCCCGGACCTCAGATTGAGGACCACCGTCCCATTGAGTCCCGACGTTCAAAGGCAACCTGCAGCTTCAGCTCCGAGTCGATATTCAGCCAGTTTCATGGATCTGTCTCGTGATCCGACTTGTTGACGGGATTCGCCTCCCTCGTTTACTCCCTCTTGTTTTTTTGACTCATCAGTGTCCAATTCATTATCTTCTAATGACTCGCTCTGCGTTTCATTTGATTACGGATGTTGTTTACTTGCGGCGGAGCAGAGGAGGAGGAGGAGGAGGAGGAGGTTTTTTCCGAGAGCGGAGGTTCGGCTCGACGACGCGGATCCTGACGGAGGGCGCTGACGTCCTCGTGGACGTCCGTGTGCGGTTTGAGCGTGCGGTGCTTGTGCCACTGCTGTAAAGTAGGCCAGCGAAGGCTCTCACGCCACACGGACACACACAACTCTGGGGGGGGGGGGGGGTTCTGCGGTTTGTTTCCTCTGGTGTTACGGCGGGGGGGCACGGCGAGGTGGACGGATGGAGATTCAAAGGGAGGCCGAGAGTTTTTACATCTGGGTTACGGAAAAAAAAAACAAAAAAGAGGAAAAAAAACTCGCCAGAACTCAGCCATCTTTTTTTTTTTTTTTTCCAGCGGGGCGGCAGAAAAAATCTGCTCCGTCTTCCAGCTCGCTCTCTCGCCGGGCTCGGGGCCAAGCGACTGGAGGAAGGAAGGAGGGGGGGAGGGAGGGAGGGAGGGAGGGATGAAGAGGAGCCGGAGGAGGGAGGGAGGGCGAGGGGAGGAAGGAGGGGTGGGGGGGGGGGGGCAGGAGACCGCAGGCAGG